>JAQIWK010000055.1:0-28455 GCA_034695265.1 Dissorhina ornata | reverse complement strand
TATAGTGCTAGCATTGTATGTATTAGGACGTCACTTTGGCTAATGATATATTGGCTAATGATATATTCAAATACAGTTACTATTGTTAACGACTAAACGACAAACACATTTGCTATAAAACTATATCTAATCATTGAAACTAAAGATTTATTATTGGTTTAATTATTTTTTTTGTCAAAAACTGTGGTTATGTTATACCGATTGGAAGTTTTTAATAAGTATACACTTTTTTGTGTATTTAATTATTATTATTAATAATATTATTGTATTTATATTTATATTTCTCTCTCTATATATATAAATGTGTAGAAAATTATTTGTATAATAAGAGTACAAAACAAAACCACATCTCAATCGTTTCATTTCATCATTTAATACAATTTAAATGTATTTTATATATAAATATAAATATTATGTATAATTATCACAATTAGTATTATTATTATTATAATTAATATTATGAATAATTTTGTGCTAAAAAAATATGTTACTATTTATTATTGTTTGATATAATAATTAGCTAAACAGTTAGAAATTAATTGAATTTAATTTATTATATAAATTAGTGATAATTATTTGAATTTTCTTTGCAATTATTGATTGATTGTCTAAATTTGTTAATTAATTATTGGTTTTTGTAATTTAATTGAAATAATTTGTTGAAATTTAATTGAAAATATAAAACCAATCCTAAATTATTACTAAATAATTGGCTATAATTTGAATGTTTAAAAAAAATTAAATTATATAAAATTTTTATTTCAAATAATAGCAAATGAATTAAATGTCAAATAAATAAATAAAAATGTGATTCAAATTATGAAAAAACTGGTATTTTGTTACATTTGGTTGACCAGTGGCCAATGACCACATCCAATTTAGTATCCACTCAATTTCACCTTGCTACTTATTTTCAATTGAAAATTTAATTTGTTTATAATTTTTAGAAATTTACTAACAAATTCAATTGGACTTAAAATGACCAAGATCACCCTATAAACTCAAATAAATGCAATTTGTTTAACCAGGTATTAAACTTGACAATAAAATACTGATTGTAATTAACTAATTATATTTTAAATCAAATTTAACTGCAATTAATCATTGATTGTAATAATGACTGAGCGATAAGTTTAGCGCCAATTAATTTGAATGCAATAACTATTACGCAAACGCTTGACATTTAAAGTGTTGTGTTTGTGACACATGTGTTGACAACTAATTGATGCAATCATTATGTTTGTCAATACCTGACAGACACTTACCGTCTTCATAGAGACATCCAAATGATGTGATGACAATCGGTGCACATTTGGTTAGATTTGTGGCCAAATGGTGCGCTTATGTGACCACCAAATGGCTGTTAGTTGTGTTGTACGCCAAGAGTTTGTGTTACAACCATCACATGGACACCGGGTACGCCGCCGACACACTTCTTGAGCCTATGTTTTGGTTTGTCGATCACTTCACTCACCATTTAGGACCAGTAAGACTACACGCCATTCATTGATCGCTTCTTGTCTTCAATTGTCTATCTATTTGGCAGATATTTGTCGCATCTGTGGTCACATTGTTGGCGGTGTATGTAATGATAGCTTACGCAATAGGTCTGCCGTTTTGGCTCAAAACCAGCAAATCAGTGGCCACTGTGGCCATTCTCATCGGTCATTGGCTACTCATTAATGTCTGTTATCACTACTACATGGCTTATACCACATCACCGGGACATCCGCCAGAGGTATGTCTTTCATTACATTAATTGATGATTTGTTTGTCACTAAAGTTTTTGCCATTAAATGACTGGCGAAGAATACAACCCTTTCAGAAGTGGTCTCATTCTGTAAGCGATGTATTGGTCCGAAACCTTCCCGAACCCATCACTGTTCGGTTTGCAACAAGTATTCAACTCTTATTATAGAGATAATTGATAAATACTATAGAGTTGTGTATATAATATATATGTCAGGTGTGTGCTTAAGATGGACCATCACTGTCCATGGCTTGACAACTGTATCGGTCACTTCAATCACAGATATTTCTTCATGTTCTGCGTCTACACATGGATTGGAACCGTTTTTGTGATGTTATTTGGCTTCAGAATAGCTTCCGAACATTTTTGGCCTCAAATAGACATCACATCATTAGAAACGACCAAAACTTCTGTAAATTTTTAATTTAAAATTTTACTTTTGTTTTACGAAATAATGGTTTTTAAAAGGATTCAAACAATACATCGACAGATATGATGGCTTATGTCAAACACAAATGCATTATCTTTGAAGGCTTAATGACAATCGGCATATTTGTCGCTTTGGGTAACAATGATATGTTAATTGATTGGTGTATTAATAATGACATTTAACGTGGTCTTACATATACAGGTGCTCTCATTGCTTATCACGCATTGTTAATAACAAGAGGGGAGACATGTATTGAAAGGCATATAAACAAAAAGGAGAGAAAACGTGTGTTAGAAATGGGCAAAAGATTTGTCAATCCATATGACTTCGGACCGCGAGAAAACTGGAAGCGCTTTCTTGGTCTGAATCGATCGGGCCGTTGGCTCAACGTGTTATTGCCGGCAAAGTTCCCGCCGTTGGGCGACGGACTGGTTTGGCTGCGAACAGACATGAATAGTCAACACGAATGCCATTCAGTGCATTAGTGAACAGACATATAGACCTCAAAGTTATCACAACATTTGTATCTAATGTTGAACCGACGGCCAACTTTCGGTCGGCTTTCATTTGCCAACCAAACGATACATGATTTAAACGTCATTTCATTTCCAGTGCCTGTGATGTATGAGAGCTCACAAAAGTAGCCGAAAATTAATTTATTAAATAATTAAAAAGACAAATAAATAAACTTTAATATTAAACCTTTAAATAGATTTAAAAGCGCTTAAGAATCGACTCAATTCATGATTGAATATTAAGTGCACTTATTGGCTAAATATGAGCACAACTTTTTGACATTATTTAGCCATCAATTTGATTAGTGTTTCCACTCAAACATCAAATGTAAATAAAAGTTTCGACAATTAAGTCAAAGACAATACAAATAAAAATTATATATCGAAAGGTGTGATTGATCTTTGGTTTAATGTCTAACAATTGGATGACACTATTCAAACAAAACGGTCCACACTTTGACAGTGCCGTCATGTCCTGTCGACACTATAGTCTTCTCGTCTAACCATTCAATACGTGTCACTTGACTTTGCGGATGAGCTTCTGCTCAGACAATAAAACATTCAATTGTAAGATAATTGTCATTAAATAGTTTGAAAGGGTTTATACTTTTAAGAGTAAAGTGTTTAGTAGGTTGGGTTGCGTTCCATATAATGATACCCGTGTCCAGAGAACCCGACGCCAAATGTATGCAATCGGGAGACCAGGAAAGGCAGTTCACTCGAGCCGTATGAAAACCCCACTCGAGCTGATGCGCCAACTATTGCCATCAAATTATAAATTATTAGTCAAATAACACAACATTTAAATAATTCATTTCATACCTCATAAGATGACGACAAATAGAGAACTATTTTCCTATAAATACAAAAAAAACAAATCGTTAAATAATTGTTTGTAACATAGATTTGTAAGAATATATACCGATTCTGGTCGGCAGCGGCCAAGTATTTGCCGTCGGAAGAGTAGGCCACATCAGTGATGGGCGCCCGATGATCCAACACGGCTTTCTCAGTCAGATTATTACCATTGAGTGCATAGATATGAACTTTGCTGTCTTTGGTGCCGCCGACGGCCACATCGGTCTGCACTTGATTTACGCTAACACAAGACGGCTCGTAAGGGACCGGAAGGGATGATTGTTTGCCATAATTGGATACATTGGTGTAGACACTGATGTTATCATGACCGGCCACTACCATTACTTCTTGGCTTTCAAGTACAGCCACTCCATGTGGTTGTGAATCCAATTTAATTTCATTGGAGAACTTGTTATCACTCGCGTCTGTAGTGCGGGCCCTATCGTCGTAACCAACACTATAGACAATGTTGTTATTGAAGGCCATGTCTGACACTTGATTGGTGTGACCTTTGCCTTCAATTCGGTTATGATCACCATTTTGTGGGTTCCAGTAAGTGATGTAACCATCAGTACTACCCGTATAAATGTATTTCTCACTCGAGTTCTTATTGACAGCCATTGCCGTTATTGTCTTGTTATGTCCCTTCACTATACGCAACGGTTTGTTCGGGTTATTCACGTCCAAGTAGTTTATAAAACCAGATAATGACACCGACAACAGGTGTTGGTTTTGCCACAAACAGCTCACCTGTTGGTCCAACACATCGTTTCCCATTTGAAATGTACTGCAAATCAAAATGAATTGACTTTCAAATAAATTTCATTAAAATTAATTTAAAATAACATACGAAATGCATTGAAGAGTGTTGACGTCCCATAGTTTACATGTCTTATCACCCGACGCTGACAATACTTGAGTGCCATCGGGTGACCACTGAACACCATAAATGCCGCCGCCGTGGGCCGGACTACCGAATTCACCGACTTTGCTATAATCGTTTGTTTTATAAACAAATAACTTGCCGTCAAAACCGCCGCTCGCGAAGAGCTCTCCATTGGGTGCAAATCGGACCGATTGAACAAATCTCGTGTGATCTTCGAGTTGAGTCTTGAATTTAAAGGGCGGGCCTTCATATATACCAATGAAGTTGTCTTCACTTCCAGTTATGATACGAAATGGACGGCCCGGACGAAAGTCGCAAGAGTTGATGGTCTTTGAGTGGCCGGCAATCTCTCCAACAGAAGTTCCCGTTTCCATCATAAACACGTGACCAAAGCGTTCGCGGCCTTCGCCGACGGCTACAATGCGTTGACTATCGGGAGACCACGCGAGGTCTTTGATGTTACCAACAAATGGCTGGAACTCATTCTTAAGGATGTGCTCCTTCTGAGTCGTGTCCCAAATCCGTACTTTTCCCGACTGATCGGCCGAACAAATGTAAAAACCCGATGGACTGTATTTGGCAACAGTTGTCATCGTCGAGTGCTCGGTGTAGATGTCGGCCACCGATGGGTTATCGATGTCTCGTATGATAATACTGTTGCCATTGGGATACAAGAATGTCTTGCCTTTCGGGTCTCCGCCCAACACTAATGGCAAACCTCTTGCGGTTCGGGGAAGTGTTGCAAATGTATTACCTATTCATTTGACATAAACCGGTCATTATGTCTTCGGCTAACAAGTGGTCATACGTTTGAGTCATTTTAATCAATACTTACGGTTTTGAAGCATTCTTTCTAAGCGTTTGGATCAGTTTAGTGACAATTGGGCAACAAATTGAGCAAAAAATAGTGACAATCAATAAGCGATTGGTTGTCCGACACAGCAATCAATTGAATGACAATTAAAAACCAGTAAAAGTGTTGTCAATTGAATACAAAACTGTGAAACTTATGAAACAAACATCAGTTTGAGTGTTGAATCAATGATAAAAACCCTCCCATTTGTGCCCAAAATAGGAAATATAGACCGACAGACAGATAGATTGGGTGACACAACAACACTGCCAATCCATACCCAACCCACTCAACACTGTTCAACACACACAGCACTGCCAACACTTACGCCACACTAACACTCACTCACATTCAATAGTGACGGAGCCTTACATCAAGTCATCAGTTGAATGAAATAAAAGTAAATTTAGTTTTGTTTTTCAAAACTGTTTACTCAAATCATGCGAAACACCTTAACCAAGGTGATTTATCGGTCATACACTACTTATATACCATTTTGACATTTAGACCCACAATATCACAACAACTAAACCTATTGTTAAACTCATTCAACACTTATAATTACAGTTAATTATAGTCACTCTGTATATACTCTGTACTCTACCGGTCAACATATTACCGGCGAAGGAGTTTATATATCTTCTAATTTAAATGCAATTAATTAATGACTTTTCAAATGAAAGACAAATATTTTATTGTAATTTATAATTAAATGTCAAATAAAAACTTACTTAAAAACAAATTTAACTCAATTTTAAACTCAATTTAAGATTAGATGTGAAATAAAAAAGTTTTTAAAAACCTATAAATGAAAACTTGACTCAATTAGTGGTTAACGTTAACGACTGAACATTAATTAGTTAATTGTTTGAACACTTTGTTTAGTTATTGAACTAAACATGTGTTCAAACGATTGCATCATTAGTTGTCAAATAACAGTCAAATCGGTAGTGAACTCATAGTTTGAGTCAACTCTTAACCATTCAATAATCAAAATTGCATTTCATATCCAAAAACTAATTGTCTATTCATTTGTTTAGCATAGCATTGAGTGGACCAATAGTACAGTCAAACTAATTAGCATTTCATTGACAGACTGTTAATAACAGTCCAACCAATTGGCCATCAATTGACTCAATACGAGTCAGAGTTGAGAATGTGATTAAACGTCAACTAATGTGTCAAT
The DNA here is from genome assembly GCA_034695265.1 of Dissorhina ornata. Lineage (NCBI taxonomy): Eukaryota > Metazoa > Arthropoda > Arachnida > Sarcoptiformes > Oppiidae > Dissorhina > Dissorhina ornata. The sequence goes on along the minus strand of JAQIWK010000055.1, from coordinate 21,977 downwards.
AGGTTTAGCGTCACAAAGGGTTATAGACATTGAGACCGATGTATGGTTCGAATGAATGACTGATTGAATGTCAAACTAATAGTGATTTGAATATTGAATATTCAGATTGAATCGAATGCTGGCATCGATTGGCTGTTAGTTGTGATTGTAATGTCAGTACAAGAGTTAAGTGCAGAACTAGAATACGCCGACGAATGTCTTGACCATCTAATGGATACCGAATCTCTTAGACAGCAATTCCACGCCAGGTATGACCCCAATAGTGGACAACTGAGTGGACAATGTGTGACCCAATTGTCGCACACTATAGATCACCACAAATGGCATTTCGGGACCAACTCTTGCAACGCATTCGAGTGCTATGTTTATGTCATCGACTGTCGACACGCGTCCGATACTTATCTATATATATAATGGACTTCTTTATGGATAACCATATCGTCGACGATCAGAGTCTGGAACTGCTTTTGCTGTGCAGTCTATCGATCGCCGGTTTGTCTCAATGATTGTCTATTATTTCTAATGTCTTAACTAATAATGTATTGAATGGTTAGTCAAAGTGGAAGAATGCGATCGTATTGTCAAATACAGTCAAATGTTTTCGGAGAGCAATCAGTACACCGCCGATGAATTGATCCAAATGGAGGCAACTATTCTCCGGTACTTTGATTGGCAATTCTTGACGCCAACGGCCGCCACTTATATCGACTACTTTTGTGCCAAATGTTTGCCTGAAGTTAACTCTAAGCGATATATCAATCGGGATATTGTGGACAAGTATTTGGATAAATCACTTGGTATTTGACATTAATTTCAATCAAAGGTATCAATCATTTACTAAACTCTTTAACCCAAACAGATATCCGATTCTATCGGTTTAGTCCGTCGGTGATCGCGGCGTCGGCCATATATTACACGCGATTTAAACATAATTTAGAGCCGTTTTGGCCTAAAAGTGCCCAAAAGGTCACCAAATACTCATTGAAGGAACTAAACGATTGTATCACTGAATTGTATGTCAATTTTAATCTTAAATTTTTTGTTTGAAAATTAATTACTAATCAATTTGATAGCAAAAGGTATGACTTTTTGACCACACCGTCGATGCGATTCATTAGTCTTCGCAATCAACTCAATGATTCCGGTTTTATTGATGACAATACCGATGAGTCGTTACAATGATCTCATTATAACTTAATATATTGTTTCGTTAATATCTTAAATATCTAACACTTGTCGCAGAATATGTTAAACAAACAAAAAACTGTTATTTTTATAAATTAATTTGGTTTTATACGATAAAATTTATAGCAATTAATAAACAAAAGCTTTAATATAATTAATTCCTATGTTTTTAATAATAAAATCTACAAAAAATGATTCAAAATAATTTGAAAATACGCTAAATATTAATAATAATAATAATACAAATGAATTCAATTTTATGAACCCTTTTTGATGTAATCCTTAATTTTGGTCAACATATTAGGCATGAGTGCGATGTGTGTGTCCACACACTTGACAACACACGATTCAAACTGAGAAGTATAGCCTTGCATCTGGTCATCGGTGGTCTGAGCGCCGATCTTATCCTTGATCTTGTCCTGACAGCTCAATACACACCTCTCTATTCGGTCCTATTTATACCAAACAATTATAAATCAATTCAATTAGTAATCATATCATATGAATGAGTGGTAATACAGACCTGAAAGTCGGTCACTTCCCGCTCCACATAAGCCTGTGCTGACTGAAGAGGTTGTGAGCATTTGTTGATACACTCGTGATTCTTCTCCATCGATAGGTCAGATCGGTCGCAGCACTGGGCCGCACATCTATGCATTTCACCCTACATTGCAAATACCAATTGTCAATTGACCATGGTCATTCATTATTATTCACTTCTTAACTATGTATTGTTTTGATTGGCTATATTTAACATGGTACAACAACTGTATTACTCATTATATCATTAAACTAACTACAAATAAGCATGACCAAGGTTAAACTAGTTCCGATATGCTAATTGAGCAAGGTAAACATGATAATGGTAGATGGTAATCTAATGATAATGCAATGTAAACAATGTGTAAACAAAGCCATTGACAGCGATGTATGAATGTCTTGTAGTGTATGTGTGTGTGTGTTTGTGGATCAAGTGAAGTGATAGTAAGGTATAGAAAGTATGGACAAATACCTGGATCCTTCTCATACATGACTTGTCCAAGTCGTTCATCAACTGATGGAAGGACTGCTGAACACGTGTCTGGGCTTCAGATGCCATCACTTCTCACTCAATACTATCGATAATTTACAGTCACTTTCGATATGTTTTATACCAAAGTTTTGTCAATTCATTCAAATGTATTACAAATGTATTACAAGTTTTGTTTGTTTCACTCATTATTCTGTATATATCTGTATTGGATTTGCATTGCATTTTTGTATTGTTTTTAATATTTTATTTAATTATTTGTATATATTTAGTAAATATTTCCCAAAACACATGCAATGAATATTTAAAATTGTATATCTAACAATATGCACCAAATTTTAAGCCTAAAAATTTACTAAAAATTTATTAGTAATAAACTTAAAATACCAAAATTGACTCAACCGTATAGTATTGATACAGAAATTCTGTATATTATACAGAATATATGCGATTCTTACAATGCAATTACATTAGACGGTTGTGTTATTTACTTAATAAATACAAACATTTTATTTATTTGTTTATTTAAATCATACAATCCTTTTAAGTTCCTATGAATTGTTTATATTTATTTGTATCGGAAATGTTTATTAAATCCTTGATTTAGACTATGATTTAATCGATTAATGTGTTTATTTGTTAACAAAAAATATATAACACATTACATTACATTACAAATAAATATTGTAATATAATTATAGCGATTCTGTTTTGTTAGACACAATAATAATTACTTTCAAATAGTCAACAAATATGTTATACAAAATAAATATCAAAACTTTTTTGTTTTTTATAAAGTTATTTAAAGAATTAATAAATTAAACAATTTTATGAGTAATTTCTTTATAATCATTACAATAATATTGTGATATTTTGTAATCCAGTTACCTATGGCCTGGGGTACCGGGCGTTTAGTTATTACTAGACTATTACTAAACAATATTTAATCTGATTTAATATATTTAACAAATTGTTTTCTAATGCTTTTATAACTGTTTGTATTTATTTGTTAACAAATTATTATTAAGCGCTAAATAATTAAGTCTCTAAACAATTTATACCTGTTATGAATCATTTGTTTTGGCACATTGTATATCGAGTTACCTTCAAATTGTGTTTATAATTAACTAATGAATTATTAATTATAAAATTAAAAACAAAAAACATTAATTTATTTAAAATAAACAAATAATTGATACTAATTAATTAATACTAATATTTTAATAAATTTTTACAAACATATTTGTTATTAAAATAAAAATATAATAGATTTGATAGCATTTATAAGTAATGATTGATAGGAATAGGGTATAGTGTTAGGGTGTGTCTGTCGGGCCAGACATTAGACATTCATATTATTAGTACAGATTAGTAGAGCCGTTGAAGAATATAATGTTATTTTTTGAGGTTATGTTGATTGGAATGTTGACAGCAGTGGACACATGTGTTACCGATTGATTGGCTTGTTTGGTGTCCTCTCTGTATGTCGACCCCCAACTGACAGTCAGTGGATATTTTCATTTAAGGTATCCGTGCGTTCAGTCGTTTTATTGATGGCTCGCACAGGAGATGGTCGATGAGTAGAGACAAGAGAAAGAAAAAGGAGAGCCTAAAGAATAGAGAGGATCACACAAAATGACATTTGTTTCGATTGAGAGTTTGCGGCACAACTACTACTAGTTTATGACTGGCTTCGGGCCATTTCGCCGCCGTCTCAAAGAACCCAATAGTGATTTAAAACGCTAACTACACTATCCCTACAATATGTTTGGCTTTCAATATCAATGCTACTGATTCTTTAGTGTTGCCAAATTTAGCTAAACTTTTTATTTTAACTAAATATATTAGTTAAATACATTAACTTTAAACATGTTAAACATTAAAATTTGTAAATATCTTTATATTACTGTTGATATATTCCATATCCATGAATGGTAAATTCATATTATTATTTATATATTTTAGTTAATATAGTTAAAAATTTAAACAATTTTCAAAAATAAATTTATTAAAATTCTTATTAATTTTTTAAAAATTGAAATCCTTATTAATGGATCAATTAGTTTAATAATTTATAAATTTTGAATGAATATATTTGGTATAGCCATGAATGATTTAGCTGCTAAATTTTAAAAGTACCAACACTAAATATCAGCCACAAAGTCGGTCACAATTAAGAGCTTTGTTTAAATAACGCAAAAAACGATTTTCTTTTGTGAGTTTAGCCAATGATTTTTATAAAAGCCGTCTCTTAACCATCATAAGAGTCATAGATTACATAAAAACAAAAATAACTTCAAATTTATGCCCAGTTTCCTACCCATGGGTTTAGTCTCCATGGGTGGCTAACAGTATAGATATTGTAATTTTAGTTTTGAACAATTTTGGCAATTTTACCTGCAAATACTGGCAATATTTGCTAAGTTTGCTAAATATATTAAGAATTATAAGCATATTAGAATACTAATAACTACAATACAGTTATTATTATTATGATAACAATATTTTAATTAGAATAAATTATAATTAATATAAAACATTAAAATTTTTAGCAAAATTATGTTTAATATTGTTATAACTTTCGAAATTCTGACCTTAATTTGCCAGAAATTACTGGAAGTTTGGGGAACATTGTCAAACTAAAATTGACTAACTATTAAGTATTAAAAAAAAGATATATACCAAGGTATATACCAAGCTATTCCCCACTCCAGAGAGACTCAATTTTTTAAGTTAATAAAGTAAGGAAAGAGTTAAAGAAAAGGTAAGTTCATGTGGAGAGCGGTGTTGAGAGTGGATAATACTACTAATACTAATGTAATAATACTAAATAATAATAAGGGGTACTAATAAACTAAATTACTGTTTAGAATAAGTAGAGAATATCTAAACAAAACAGAAACCCACACTATCTGTACAATCTGAACAGTTAAGCAAATATAATATATATACAACTTTTAAAAAAAGTTAAATTACACCATAAAAATGTTTTAAACAAATTTACAGATTACACCTCTAAAAGACTATAACTACCAAAACAATCATTACGTTATATGTATTAAACAAATGTCAAAGTTTTTATACATAAAATTTAATTGATTTGTAAAAGTTTTTTTTGAAAATATTTTTTGTTCAAAAAGTATATTATATTACTATTTTGAACATCCTACAATGTAGTTTTATTTTTTTATTATTATTATATAAAAATACTAAATTTAAATTTTAAACTAATAAAAAAGTTGTCGTAAACAGCATGCTATTTTTCTATTTAAAGTTTTAATTAGATTTTTATAATAATATTAAATTATTGAATCTAAAAGCACATACAAATAAATAATTGATGAATTATTACGTTACTTTAGTAATCTAATTAAATTAGTCAAATAAATATTACATCTTACTTTTAATATACAATATTAAGTGTAAAAAAATAAATAATTTATTTATTTATTATTGTATTTCATTGAGAGTTTCAATAATGTTTGTGATATTTACAATTAATTAACGTTAAATCAATCGGATTTGACATTTGCTTTACTATATTGTGTGTTTTTTTGTTATAACTTAATGTATTTTTTCTATGAATAGACTAACAATAGTTTTAGCCATTTCTAGACTAACTGTTACATCAATTGTATAATTTAATTATACAATATTACATATAGTAATAGAAAGTAATATATATTTATTAAATGGTTGATAAATATAAAAAAAATTAAACAAAAATTGTGGCCAACATTTAAACGGTTAGATTTTTTCTTGTAATTTCTTGAATCAATCCAATACCTGTATTAAGGCAATAGTTGTTATATAATAATAAGCACATAATAGCCAATAAATATATTGCAATACAAGTTTAATGTGTATATAGAAAAAATGACTTGTTTGTTTTATGCTCATGGTCATTTTGTAAAGAATAAATTGTATTTGTTGATTGTATTATATAAATTGTATAACTTATATTTATTTATAAAACTTGTATTAACCTTTTCAAGTGATATAGTTTTATTGTCCAATAATCTTATTGTCTATAATTAAACCGCAAATGTTGTTTAAATGCCAGCCCACAGTTATACGTCAACAGTTTATGTCTAAATTTAAATTTATTTATGTATTTCTAAATTAAATCTTTAATTTTATTTCATAAAACAAATATATTGGATTTTTAATTACATAATAAATAATGTAAACAAACAAATAAATAGTAATTATACAAGTTATTGATTATATAGAAGTTAATTATGAAAATAAGATGATAAAACCCGTGTTACATGAGATTAGTTTTTAATCTTGATGAAAACCAATATATAAAAAATATTTAAAGTATTAGTAATAGTTTTATGTTATTTTTAAGTTTTTAAAAATATAATATGCATTTTAATTATAAAAACATATTATTATTATCAAGCTATTATGTTTAATGTTATTCTTAACTAATTATCCATTAGCTTGAAACTTTTTATCCTTTTTTATAATAATAATAATAAATATATTTCTAATTAAATAAAATCAAACACTAATTTGTTGTTAAATAATATTTTGATTCAATTATTAATTATAATTATCTTAATTATTAATAAGTTATTGTCATTGAAATTGTTGTTGAATTAAATTGTAGTTTGAAAAAAGGAGGGATGTAAGGCAAAGAACATATCCGTCCCTTTAATTTGTATTTATTAAAAAAATAAATTTACAATATTTTGAACTCATTTTTTGCTAATAAAATAAGTTCACTATTTCTCAGAAGGAAATAATGTTTTTACAACAAAAAAGCTAATAAAGTAATCGAAGTTTTCTAACCAAACCTAATGGTTATTACTTTTTTAAATAATCAATAAAACAATTAAATTTTAAAATAATAATAATCAATAAATCAGTTTTAATTTGTTTAGTTTGTCTCATACATACACTATTAGCCGCAATTCATTGACACAAACATTTGAAACTTTCATTTTCAATGTCATATTCAATCATGAATTTATTGATTAGAAAATCCCAGACTTACTATAACTTTTTTGTTTTGTTATTCAATACATTGTATTCAAACATACATTATATTCCTACTACTGTTTATTATTTGGTGCATACCTTTGAATACTAATTGTCATAATAGCTCTCTCTCTCTCTCTCTCTCTCTCTCTCTCTCTCTCTCTCTCTCTAAATTACTATTACATTTACTATCAAACAAGTAATTTATCTAAATTATTATTCAAATTAATTGAGTCCATGAGGGTCTCTCTAACTTTCAAATTGCATACCAGGCGTGCAATTCAGGTACATATCAAATACCGGACAATGTTTTTTGGTTAAATCCCAGAACTTTTGTATTAATTTATTAAATTAACTCATTTTTAAATTAATTTATTTATTGTGTAAAAGTAAGATAAAAATATGTTTCAAATAAATCTATAAAATATTGATTTGATGACAGATTTGTATTACTGATTAGAAAATTAGGAAATAAATTGTAATATTGAACACTAATAAGTTATTAGTAATATAATTACTTATTTATTATAAAATATAATAAAAATTATGCAAAAATTTCTCAAAATTAATGCATTTCTAGTAAAAAATAAAATTCTACTGATTTGAACATTAAATTATAATAAATAATGTATTACTTTAATGAATGATTTTCTAACATACAGTTCCGACGCCCTAATAGTTCATCGAAATTTGTATTTGAATTGATTTATCCGATTACTACAAGTCAAGTGTCTCTTAATTTTAATTCACTTTTATTATGTCTGTTATCGCGAAACCATTAGTGATAGACATGTGTTAAGTCTATCGATACTAAAACATTGTTAAATAGTGTAAAAGAAAATGAGAGAAAAATGAAGCGAAATAGTTGTAAAATAGTTGTTGATTTGAGGTTACATTTGAAGGTTAGTTATGATAAGTAGTGTAAGAATTGTTGGAAAAAGCATTGAAAGATGAAGTGAAGGTCTGTTTTATTTAGTGTTTTTTATTCGTGATATTGTTTTGGTAACAGAGATGACTCATGAATATAGCCATAATATAATATCATTAGTATTACAAGTTTTAGTATAATATATTTGGGATCAATGTTGGAGTTTTAGGAGTCGTCTCCGTAGCGAGTGATTCCCGTTTGATATTCTGTATTGTTTTCCGAGAAATTAAAATCAATACAACTGTTTATTCTGAAGTTTGTCCTACAATTTGGTCCCATTTCGGCAATTCTTCCTAAAACTCAGGTACTGTTCACAAGGTATACATTAAAGCAAATAATCAAAATGATAATATATATATCAAACTAGTATACATACTGTATATTAGTTCAATCATATATTTTATAATGTATTTAACTATTATATAAACTACCGTTATATAAATATATGCGTATAATCTTAGGTAATATTTAATATAGCTTGTTAGATAAGATACCTAGTTTATTTCATTAAATGGCCATTTAGTGTCCAACAAATATATTTTATTGTTCAAAAATAATATGTTTGTTTCAAAATTATTTCAATATTAAAACAAATATTATATAAAAATATTTTATTGATTAAAATTTGATAATAATATTAATAAAATATTGTTTTGACAGTTAATGTTAAGTTAGTTTTTGTTATTATTGTTAAAAATCAATAAATTAACTAGACATTATAAAATACGTTTATATAAGGCTATGCTATATATTATATAAAAATATGATTGAGTTTTTAATAATTTAATTTTTTAAACACACATAATATTGTGGTAAGGATTATGCAATTTATATATGTATTAACATTACAACAAAATATACAAGAATATGAAGGGCACTGACCTACCTAAAAGTTTTTAAAAAAAAACTATCTGTGCGACTATGAGCACACAAATTATTGAGGGGTTCGCTAACAAAACGCTAACACAAAAAACATATATATAAATGAATTTCTTTTTTTGTGAGTTTAATTAGAGTGTCGGCACAAAAAAACTACAACTTGTTTATGGCTCTCCTCGAGCCATATCGGAGCGCACAATTAGAAACGGTCCGATCGCCTGAGCTTTGACTTTCAAAACTTAAAAAACATTGCAAAAAAAAAGAAAGAAAAAAGATTTCTGACACAAAGTCGGTCAATGTTTAAGCTTTTGTTAAATAAAAAAAACTTTTTTAACTTTTTTATGAGCCCCGTGAGTGATCATCATTTTGAATGTACTACTTGTAACCATCACTAATGGTACAGTACAGTCTTAATTTTAACTAACAGTCCCAAGTTCAAACTCTCTATATGACCAGCCAGGTGATGTTTTGCCATAACTAAGCATCTTTATTCTTTATGCTAGTATCCGGATAATATATACATGTATAAATATTACAATTATATATATACACAATATATTGATTTATTCTATGACACTTGATTGCATAACCAAATAGCCAGGTTTATTATACACTATTATAAACTATTAGCGTGTATTACATTATAATGTGTAATACAATGTGTACACCTTAATATTTAAAAGCCTTAAGAGCAACAATTTTTGTAATAAGTACCGGATTTAATTGACATAGCTTCTGTTGTTATATGGTATCAAATTATTTTTGGTCCCCCTTCTGCTTCTATAAGTAGAGTAATGCAAATATTAAGTGATGTTTACTAATAAAATGATCATTACATATGAATAGTTAATATAAAAAGTTGTATACCAGTAGCCCTGCAAACTAAGTCCGGTATACCTTTAATATATAATGAAAGATAATTTTGAAGAAACAATTTGAAGACTTTCCGGTCTCTATCCGTTGCAGAGATCCGTTTTATCAATGATTGTATATTGACTACGATTTGTGTATTAAATCGTTTTCAAAATTGAAATAAATTTAGAAAACCTAAAAATAACTTTCAATTTTGTTATTATATTATAAGTTTAAAAAATAAAAGTTTTAAAATAACATTATATACAATGAAAATGACAGAGCAAATGGAATATACATATAAGCAAATGGTTAGCATTTATTTGAGTGAAAATAATTAAGCATTTGATAGAAAACTAGTGAAGAAAATAAGCAAAATTTATGGCTTTGTATTCCCAGAAAATCGTTTAAGTTTTTTAGTGTAGTATTTGTATTATTATTAGTAGTGTATCGAAATAGAGAGCACTAATGTTATATACAGAACACCACTACTCTGAGTAGGCGATGGACTATTTGGACCACAACTTCATCCTATTGTATAGAATAAAAAAATAGACTATGAATTACTTGCATTTTGATTGTCTCTATTCTGTGTGTGTCTTTTACAATCAATTGCAATCAACCAAAGCATAGCATATTAATAAAGCATATATACATTTATTTTGTCTACAATATGCGATATGTTTATGATAAATAATGTTTGGCTGATGGCATCCGCCAACGCACTGTTGGTATTTTTGGGGACAAAAAATAACTTTCATTGTTAGCATTACATCATTGTGTGTATATAAACATTACACCCTTTACATCACAATAATAATAATAATACTAATGTCAAACTCGTATGTCTGAAGTATTACAATATGTATGAATGAATTTCAATGTTCACAAACAATAGTCAAAACTATAAAAACTATTAATTTCCAAACAATAAGGAAAAACCTATTTGTAATATTTATACATTTTACCTAGCACATATTGTTTTGATTACTTATTAAAATTAAAAATAAGCAAACTTATCGTGAATAGATTAATTTATGAATAAAATTGTTGGGATACTCTAAATTTAGGGTTTCTTTTTACTACATAATGTTTATTAATAAACTAAATATTAAAAATTTATCATAACAATTGGTTCAGGGTAAAAATTTGTACAAAAAAGTGTGCCAAATAGTACCAATAATTTAGCATAAAAGTTCAAAGTATTAATTTGAATACAATAAGCAATAAGTAATACAAAACGGCTATATAATGGGACCCATAGTACGCAGAGTACGTACTCTCCTAATTGACCGCAAGAATTTGTAGAATAAGCCCAAAAACGTGAGAAACACTACTCATCACAGAGTTATTTAGCCGCAAGAATTTCTTACGGAAGTATATTTCCGATTAAAATGACGTTCAGATCCTCAATGCTTACACTGGATTCTCGCTGTGGATTCCCTATCCCTCTCCTCTCGCTCTACCATACAGTGGCTGCGAGAGAGTGTGAGTGTGTGTTTGGCTAACACACTGTTAATGCACACCACAGTTACACACACTTTGTTGTATAGCAGCGGCTATGCCACTAAAAAGTTTGCAAACAAATTGTACGTAACTTTCATTTGCTTCGGCGTAACGTTAGGTTACGACTAGTAATCCCTCCCTAAAACCCCCACTCCTTTTGCCGGGGATTTTTGAAGTGTACTTAAACTAAACTCATGCCGGTATTGGTATTTATTTGAGAGGTATATATTCAGACAATTGTCAGTCGCCAATACCACACACAGCTTATTGTACTATCCAGTTATGTCATAGTATTTAGAGCATAAGGTTTTTTCGCACTTCACACATAAAGTTACAACTTTGTTTAATATTATTATTATTGTTGTAATATTACTATTTACTACCGACCCATTGATGAACCAAAACATTGTTTTATGATAATTATGATCATGTGTTACGCGTCGAGCTTTATACGAGTTCAGGCCTTCATATACCGCACTCTTGTTAAGTGTCACCAACTTTCTACACCATTCACTACCACTAGTCATATCTCTTGTCCTTTCAAACAAATGTCAAGTATGTCATCAAATATATTCATACAATATTATCTTAATATTACTCACCTATTCTTCAATATTTCTTATATTTATTATTACTCATACATAATATTCTTGTTATCTCTTGTTGAATGTTAAATCAATTTAGTCGTCATATTCTGTGTTATTTTGTTGTTAAAAGTTTTTAAAACTTTTTTATAGTTGTAATCCACATTCCATTAAACCAAATATTTTAATTTTGTCCTCTTTTTTGTACTCTTTTACGTAAAATCTATAGAACTCTTAAGACATCAACATTTGGTATTTGTATTAACACTAGTAGTTGTGTTCCTGTCTTCAGCCACAATCTCAATGGCATCTCCAATAAGAGGTGAATCATCTCAAAGACAATCACCAAACGGCTCTCCATCCTCTCGGAGGTTGTCAATGAGTTCATCTCCTAAATGGATAAATCCTTGTCGTTTACCGACACATCCTATAAATCCTGACAAAGACTTTGCCGGTGCGCCACCAGTTCCCATCAAAGAGTTGTTACGCAATGTTATGAGTAGAGCTAAAGTCGCTCGAAATCACGGACAACAAGTGAAGGAAATTTTTGTAAGTTTTTCAAACTTTTGTAACTTTTCAAATCTCCCTCCAACTCTCTCTCTCTCTCTCTCTCTCTCTCTCTCTCTCTCTCTCTCTCTCTCTCTCTCTCTCTTACTCATTCACTTACTCACTCTCAAAAAGTATTATACAAAAAATATTGCTTATATTTAAGATATTATGTATTGTTTCTGTAAATAATTGTATTTAATAAACAGTCCCATTAAAGCATCAATTTTTTGCTTACGACAGACAAAATTCCCCATAAATTGATAGTTAGTATTGACGTTAGACTTGTATATTATAAAATTGTGTTACTCTCTTGCCATCACCGTTCCCTTCCCTCTATTGAATAGTGAAATTAAGTGCAAGTATTCAATGATTGCTATCATTGCGGATATGATGTGTTTAGATTACCAGTTATGATGCAATCAAACCACTAACCATAATATCATTTTAAACACAATACTATTATATAGCACTTATAACATTATATTGTCATAAAATACAGTGTATAATTTTACAAATATATAATAACTTGATACACTGTTAAATTAATATAATGGTATAATAAAAATACATAAGTGATTGTTGAAATATTGTAGTTATACCATTGACCTAATGCTATTACAATTCACTCAAAAAACACATATAACTTAACATTTGAAATATGTATAAAGTCTATAATAAGGTTATAGTATTTTAAGGTCAACTCAAAATTTGATTTTAAAATATATATGCAAAATAAAATATTTCATTGATAAAAATATGAAAAAATAGATTTTATATATAACTAAAATTTAATTTAATTTGAAAAGTTTTAACGCAAATTTTATTTCAACAACAAAAAAGCTTTCAAATATTACTTAACTTTCATTGCGTTAATTAGTTAAAAAAATAATTGAATGATGAGATTTTAAAATTGAATTATCAATAAAATTATTTATATATCCTCTCTCTCTCTCTCTCTCTCTCTCTCTCTCTTGTATAACTTTTGTAGAGCACATATAGTTTTTTATGATTTAGTTAGTGTATTTTGAACATATTAATTATTAATAAATAAAATTCAAAAGCAAGTTGACGTCAATTTATATTATATTTGATATATATTGTTAAATAACTTGGATAAACAGATCCGACCGACAAAACAACTAACACTAAACTATTATTATCGCTTTGTAATCGCATTTGTCTTTAAAATAAAATAAAAAGTTACAAAATATTATCTTTCAATTACACTATGAAAGAGGAATACAAATATATTTACAACGTTTTTTTGTAGCATTTATTTCAATGTCTATTGATTTGTTAAATGAAATGATTTAATTGAAAGCTACAAACAAACAAACATAAAATAAAAGTTTGATCCGTTAGTTAACTATACAGTCGGGGGAACACTTCAAAAGGCTTATCATATGATATGATATACAGAATACCGTAATATTGTATGAATTCTTTTATGATAGTCTAATAATTAACAAATACTGAACACTACATATTTCATTAAACAATTAAATTACAGGTGTATTATAAAGCGGTTTTTGCTCTGATTTAGACTCCAATTAATAGATGTATTTAAGTAAAAGTATTTAAGAAATGCTTTAATGTTTTGATGACTCATAACAAAGTACTGAAATACTTTTTGAAATATCATTGCAATAGTTTTCAAAACCGAGACACTATTGACATTGTTTTGAAATTTTTAATTACTTATTTTTATATTAAATATATTTATAAAAAATAAATATATTGAAATATTTGAAAAATAAATTTATTAATTAAAAAAATATAATCAAATTAAAAATCACTATGTTTAATTGTGGTATATTGTATAACATTATACAAAATTGATATATAATGAGTAGTAGTAGGCGTATGAATAGTGAATATTACAGAATATCTACAATACAATGCATTAAATACAATACAAACGCATTGCTATATTGTTAGTCATTTTACTTAACGCTCTATGAGTTCGTTGTCTTCATATGAATCATAGATATTACAAGAATTGATAATAATTACGATTGAATGCATTGAAAAAAGTTAATATTTAAACAAATCTGTCCACTCATTCATTCAAATTATTTGTTATTATTGGAAATTAATGATTGATTTTTAACAATAATTTTTTGTTTGATCTGCAGCTCAACAATACTTTTCCTGATCCAGAGTTCGAAGAAGGGGTTAAAACTTATAGACAGGAATGGCTGCCAGAAATACCGGCCACTTCTGAACAAGAGTTTCAGAGAATGACTGTAAGTATCTTTACTTTTTAATTAAATATTATTATTTTAATAGTATTTTAAAAATAACATTTAAAAATTTAGTTTGATTGTATTGAATAGTGTATACAAAATTGTATATATTTTGTAAAATTCCTTCAATTATTGTTGTGTTGTATTGAAAAAAGTATTGATTTGTTTGATTGTTTGCCATATGAATAGTTTGATGAGGCGTTTACCACAGCATACGAATACATACAATACTTTGCTGTGGGTTTGGAGCAAATACTGTTGGATCAGGTGCTACACGATGGCAAAATGACCACAGATTTCAAAGACATTGAATACGATCTGTTCCAGTTATTATGTGAGATACAGCTGGGAATGCATCTGCAAAATATACAGCCAAAGGCCGATGTGTTGCGTCACGTTATGTCCCATCAGTATCGGGACATAAACGAGGCATCGCTCAGAAATCTTCGCGATTACCTAATCCTACGTGATTACATATCTGCCAACAATTATATCGCCCAACTATTTGCTTATCTCAGATCCAAAGCTAGAGCCAGTGAGTCCGGTGAAGTGTAACGACACACACATACCTACTCTGTGTGTCATCTCATGTCCCGAAGAAAACAGATCTCTACTTATATTTATTCAAAGATTGATTGCCAACACTTGTGAACAATGTTATCTCACATACAATACACTATACAACTATAATATTTATATCAAGTTTCAAACAAAACACTTAAATATTTTTAATGCTGTGATCTCTTTTGCCTAATTTATTTGTAATTTATTTAATTAATTCATTAACGCATTTGTTTTTATATGTATATAAATAGATTGTACATTATTTTTTTCATATTGATTATGATTACAATATTTTAAAATTATAATTTCTATTATATGAATTCAAAATCCAATCAAATTATTGTTTTAATTATTTAATTTTGGTTTTTGTTTTCCAGTATTAATTAGAGTCCAAATACAATGTATACAAACCACTAATTAATGGTATCCTATGTTTCCTATGAAACGATTCTTGAAAATGTTTGAAAGAAAGTTTGTTATTTATATACATTTATTATAATAATATTATAAATATTAGGAATTATATATCAACTGCCAGTTATTATTATAATAGAAAATAGTATTAATTGTTGAAAAAAGTTGTAAAAACTACTTATTTTTGTTTTTCAATTATCATATAAACACAACACAAAGACCATCAAAAATACATCAAATGTCATGAAATTATATTCACAAAAAAACAATATTTATTTATTTAATTAAACAATTCATTATAACATTTCATAAATCCGTCCTTAAATTATTGTTTTCAAAATAAAATACTGTTATTTGATTGTCTTATAAAAAAATTAAATATTCATTTATCTATTTTAACACAAAAAACTTTGAAAAAATAGTTAAAACTTATTGTGTAAATATAAATATAATGTAAAAATATTTAATTTAAAATATGAAAATCTGTCATTTTGTTAATAAATTAATTCATTGATGGATGAAATTATATTTTACAAAATTCATTGGATTTAAAAATTACTTTAAATATAAATTAGATTTAAATAAATATTTTTTTAAAAATATAAAAACCTAATTATAAGAGTAAAAAAAGAAAGTATAAAAATGTGTACAAAATTTATGATAAATAATGAGCTAATTTATACATTATATAATATATATATATATATAAATATTTGTTGACCACATCTTGATTGGACTGTCTGGTCTGGTCCGCCGGTAAATTTGTGTGCATTGTTTGAGCGCTCAGACTAAATGACATCACAATTAGGCGACCAGTCCTTCAGTTTTTGTTGAAGAAGCTAACCATTGATTGAGTCAATTGTCTGACAATCAACAGCGAAGTCTCTTATATTTTGTAAAGTTTTCATTAAATATTTTTTTTTATAAAAAATAAAATTAATTGTAAGTCTAGGTCTTCATAGAAGTGACTAATTGGACGGTTTGGTCGCGTAAAAAGTCGCTCATATTTTCTAATAAAATGATTGAACTCTTCAGTATCTGACAGTCGAGCACCGCTTTATGGGAACAAATGGAAGTATCAGTAATGGTATGCTTCAGCACTTGATCTGTCGTTTCAATAATTTTGAGGTCAATATTAAATGTGTCTAAGACTTGATTGAATAAACACATCAAATCTCTTAGATTGATAGCTATTGTCCAGTAGTGTTGCGTCAATATCTTGGAGTGATTTCGCGGACTATGCTCTGAAAGTGGGACGTCTAGTGCTTTATGAACCGAACAATTGTGATGATTGTAATTATGCTGTTTATGCCATATGTAAAATGTATGTGCCGTTTGGTTTGTTAAAGATTTGTACAACCATTGCATTGAATCCGACAATTTTTTACTCTAACCATAATGTTAATGCAAAATAAATAAATAATTTTATTAGTTTATCAATTAAATTAAAGTCAAATAAAGTTAATCAATAATCACTGCAATAATTATAAGGGGAAAAATCAAACAAAAACAAATTGATTACAACTCGACCTTAACTTTCTTTTTTCTATGTTTAGCTAAATTTAAGTGAAGTTAACTTAATTGCTGTATTTTATCACTTAATTTCTATATGAATTTCTTATCTGCATTGCTTGTATTTATATATATATATATATATATATATATATATATATATTGTATTTTTCAGTGTATAAGGAGCTTGTAAATTTAATCAACTTAATTTTGTTATAAATAACAATAAATTTAATTTTAAAATGAATATAGCTTTTATTTTCTATACTTACTAGTACCACTACTTTTTACACTATAATAAATTACAAAATTACTTAGTAATCATAATAATTTAGGAAAATCTCATTGCCTATTAAATTTATAAATAAATATAGTAAAAAATTTGTAAAGATACGTCATTATACACGAAAAAATAGGGTATTTATTTGTATGTTTCCATGAACAGACCGGTGCCCCATTGAGGGGCAACGGGTGATTAGCCTCCTTATAGACATTGAAAAGTGTCTTTTATATCACATTTTGCATAGGTTTTGAAAAAAATTAATAATATATTGGTGTAGTTATGATAACTTATGAAAGTCTTTAGATTATATGCATATAAAGCCAGAGATAGTCTTGTGACAGTTTTAGTAGGAGCACCTGTAGGGACAGTACAAACTATTATAAGCACCTCACAAGGTTGACTGGTAGTTAATACGCTACATATTATAAGTTAATTGTATAAATACACAGTACACACAATGTATTTATGAATTTATATTAACTAAACTTAAACTTTTAAGGATTTAAATTCATTATATACTTTAAATGAAACAAAATAATAATACATTGAGAAAAAAAGTGGTGACGAGAAACACGTAAGCCTTGTATGGCTTTGTGTTGATTTCAATAAATAAATGCTTAAAGATTCTGGATATATAGATTTAATTAGCTTAACTTCAAACAGGTATTAAACAAATAAACAATTGTCACATTATATTATTTGATTAAAATATTTATATTGATTTGTTTTGAGGATTAAAATTAAAGTGAAAACGAAATTAAAGTGAATTATATGATCACTGATCAGCAATTGTGAAGAAAGTCACGAAATGAATACTTACATTAAGTTCATCCAGTTTTGGTACGTCAGACACGACTGGAAGCCGTAATTCAGTGCACTCTTCCAACAGATTCTGATGAAATACATTTGAAAGACAAAGTTTTAATCAAAAAAATTACAAAATGTTATAAATAGAAGAAAATTTTATTTTTTGATCAGTAGTTATGATAAGAACTAGAAAGTAGTTTAATTGAGTGATGAGTATATATGCTTACCATTTTGATGACATTGGTGGCCAGGCCTTGCAAAAAAGTTGACTTGGTAATCAGCTCACGGAGCAAAGCTAAGCCAGGCTTGTTTCCAGGCGTACCTGTTAGTGCTGTGAGCGCTGCCATACCAGTCAGTTCAGAATAGGAGATGTCAGGATCCGAACCGGTCGGGTGTGCTCTGCTATTGCGAGTTTGTGCTGATGAATGACGTCCAGGAGAGCAGGGATTATATAAGTGATGAGTGGTGGCCAACTTGTCGAAGTGAAGCACCGATTCCGAGTCAGCATTGGTTAAGTTTTCAGACAATTTGTCCACTATTACCAACACATGGCTTTCGGTCGGCCTTATTAGCCACCAATGATTCAACAAAGTTATGACTATAATATATACGTTGCTTAATCTGGCCATCATATTCATCACCAATATCTTTGGATATGTTTGAAGCAAAGCTGTTGACCATAGATATGAATGTGACGACAAAATGTTGACTACTTTTAACTTTTAACTAAAAGTTTAAGTTTAAAGTTTTAGCTTTCGGAGAGGAATGTGAATGAGTAATACATATATACTGTTTGTATATTAAAATATTGTGTGCAATGGTTAGGAATGTACTGTATATTCTTGTAGGAGCGGTTTCGATGCCGACTTATCTCTACTTTTCATCACTTTATTTTTGAAAAACCTTTAGATTCACATATACTCTCTCTTAGGATTCACAATCCCATTAGAGAATTGGACGGACAGTAGTATTTTTGGTAGACTTTAGAGACAATATACAATAACTCTCCCTTTCAGTCTTAGTTAGGGATTAAACCGATGCATTCAAATAGCTATCAATTCTTGTCTCTTCTCTTCCACAACCACTCTTCTACCACATCATAGATCACGTGGTCTTCAGTGACACCTATTGACGGCACTTATTATGCCTGAAGAGTCAAAACAGAGTTGTGTTGTCGGTATTTATTCATACCATTCAATTCATATACCAAAAGCCGCATCTAAACGAAGGATATGGACCACACACTACACATACACACCATCACTCTCTCGGCCCAAACACAACCACTCTTCACACCAACACTCCTTTCAGCCCTCAATTGTATATTCAAATCACTTTCAATAAGTCATTTCATTTCTTTCAAACAATCTCTTCCAATCACTTCTTAATGAAATATATAACAACATATTGAATGTTGTATAAACAATCGTCAAACAAGTTTTTACTGCTATTTCATTTTCAAATCCTTAAATTTATTGGTGACCTCTCCCACTGTTAAGGAAACATTAAATGTAATATAATTTCAGCAAAAAATTAATTTAATTTTAAAATTTTCCGTTTCTTTTTAATTAAGTTTAAGTTGGTTTTTTGAGTACTGTTTTAAAGAATAGTTAAATTTTACATATATTTAACAAAATATGAAATATAATAACACGTTGTTTGATGAATGAAATGCCAAAAATTGTGGTCTCTTTTGTATTTGAGAAAGTATTTCAGTAACGAAAGGCAATGCGTCGGCAAACAAATGAATTTACTTTTGAAAAATGCAAACAATTTTTGTGAATGAGTGCCGAAAACGAGACTTCCGTTTGACTGTTGGCTACAATTGTAGGGAAAAGGAGTGGAAACACAAACGAAAAGTGAAAGTTTGGTATTAACTCATTGACAACTAATTGATGGCTCAATACACTCTTGTCAAAGATGTCTTGTGATTCAAAGCATTTTTTTCAAAAGAAAAATAGTATCAAAAACCCGTTTGACGGCACTGTCCCGTCAGAAAAAGGTACTGTCATTAGTGGGGCTATGAATTTCAAACAACGCTAATGTTTTTAAAGTATAAGTAAGCCATCAAAATATTTGCTGAACATTTCAAACATTTTTGGCATCTTATGGGTCGGTTATAAAACTTATAATTAGCAACATTTCATGCATTAAAATGCTTAAGATTACTTACAGCGCTTTATGACCATGGTCATTATGACCACCAAGCATACACTCACCACAAAACTATTTATTGAAACATATAATTCAAATTTAAATCTCTTTCAATAACTACTGTATATTTCAACAAAGTGTTAGACAAATACCAAATTATATATGATTTAATTCACGCCATTTATTTTAATAATTATACTTTCAAAATTGGTTTTTCACATTTTTTTATTTATTGCATCAACTAATGCAATGCCGTACCCTTTTGACCATGTATACTTACTTATAGTTATGTTACATAACTTATAACTTGTTGAGTTGATAGACACGCTAATTACATATGATTAAATATAAATATATTTAATGTTTAAATAAAAATGTTACTAAAATTATAAATTTATTTTTTTAAACTAAAACATTGCAAAATTTAAAAAAAGGAAAGTTATAGTAATACTATTATTAGATAGTATAATAATAAATATCTTGATAATAATATAAATAAACTTTTTGTTTAATTTCAAGTGGAGGTCAAGGATTGGCAAATTTCCCATCAAACAAAAATAATGTTATCAATGATTTTTAGTTTTAAAAAATATTTATAATTAAATGATTTATAATAAAAATAAAATTGACAATATAATATATTTTTTGTAGTCTACAGAAATACCCACCTAAAAAATATTTACTTACATTAATTAGATTATGAAGTAATGGTTATTTAATATTAAGTAATAGTTAATTACATTTTTATATTTATATTAAATTTAAATAATTATTAAATAAAATAAATTATATGTTACTAAAAATAAACTTTCAGACAAAGTTTTTTCCCTTATATTATTTTATTAATAAGTTATATTAGACTAATAATATGTAGATTTATGAATTAAAAATGCCTTTTAAAATAACAAGTTTTAAAATTTATTCAATTAACGTAAATACCAAATGTAAATGACATGAAATCGCAACAATTGTTATACAAAAAAAAGTATTTACTAAAAAAATTTACAATTTAATCAAATAAATTATTTTAATTACTTTATTGTATTTAGTTATATACGCCACCAAAGTTTGACGCCACTAAAGCATCAATGGTTATATAATAATATAAAAAACTATATATTGTATAAAATTATATTTATATATAGACATCAATTATTTAAATGTTAAATACTTTTTTTTATTATACAATATATTTTCAAATAGGATGTCTGTACTTGGCCAGAAGTGACCAGATGTTTGTTTTTTATTCATAATGATAAGAACTAACAATACTAAAAACAAATTCAATAAGTTAGTAAAGTTTAAAAATCACAAAAAAAATTACAGTTTTGTTTTTCAAATTTAAATATATCAAGAACGGCTGAAGATTTTTAAAATCTGTTTTCGGATTCTGAAAGATAATATTAAAGACAATATAAATTGAAATTAAAAATATCCAGAATTTGTAATTTTTGAAAAAAATTCAGTTTTTGTTAAAAAACTATTTGATACCATT
>JAQIWK010000054.1:0-28488 GCA_034695265.1 Dissorhina ornata | reverse complement strand
GTCTGAATGAGTGAAAACTTGGATCCAATGAATGATTGAATTTCAGTCTTTTCTCAAAAACAAGTTTCACTCGTTTAAGACATAACTTGAGATTAAAGCAATGGTTCTTGTGTTGACATTTATCCCTAATGTACTCTCAATTAACAGTAAGTTATGTTTTGATTTCTTCCAACAAAATCACTTCAATTGATTAAATAAGTTTTGAAGAGTTGACTCAAGAGTTTATGAAGCGTTTAATACGATATATCAATGGCACGACTGAGCGGTCGATTAGTAAAGTTTTTGCCACTAATCTGTTCGGTTGTGTCGGGAATGATGTTTGCATTTGTTTGGCGACATTACCAACAGACTGTCATTGAAGTACAAAGTCTTCACAATCACGCTTACGGTAACTTACGGGACACTCATTACGAGCAATGGTTTTCGCAAAAGTCCCTTAAAAGACAAGTTTTAACCGAAGAGTTTAAAAGTTTTGAAATGTATGGCAAAAAGTCGGGCGTAATGTTGGAATCGGATTATCTGTTTTCAAAGTTTCGCGTTTTGTGTCTTGTATTAAGCAAAACCCGAAAGTCTACACAAGCGGTGCGCCTAACGTGGGCTAACCATTGCAATCACGTCATGTTCTTCGGACCATTTTCTGATCGTAAGATACCAGTCATCAAATACCCGCCGGCGACCAGTCATTCATCTTTTTGTCACTCATTCATAACATTAATGAATCAATTCAGCGATCAATTTGATTGGCTGTTCATCGCATATGACGAGACGTACGCAATCATTGAAAATCTTCGGCTATACGTCGCACCACTCAACTCATCATCGCTTTACTATTTGGGAAGACCTGTCAAACATTACTTCACTGGTATCTATAACGCAGCAGACGCTGGCATTGTATTGAGCAGAGGGGCCGCCAAAGTCATCCAAAATGTGTTTGTTAACCAAAGTGTTTGTGATTTAAACTTTATTGACGGCGTCGGTAGTGTTTCTCGTAATTTCGAGGTATCTCTGGCCCTCATATTAGGCCGCTTTGGTTGTAAAGCTATCGATACCCGTGATTCTGAAAGGAGGGGACGTTTTCACTCATTTCCACCCGAAAAGCACTTAATTCCGGGAATGATATCTATATTCAACACTTACTGGAGAAGTAGTGTATATCTGCAGCCGGAAGGCAATCAGTGTTGTAGTGATAGTGCCATCACTTTCAATGGCATTCTTCCAGCGGTGATGTATTTGACTGAATACCTTCTCTATCATATGTCGATATTCATCAATAGTCCGCTCGGACTCGGCAATAGACCCCCTCCTTATAGTTCTTATAAAGTAAGATCTGATTTGGAAACTAATTTACTCAATGAATTTGACTCATTAGAAATGGGAACCCCTTTAGTTCATTCAATTGACAAAACCAAACACAAATCTTTTCAAAATAAAAAATCTCAAAAATTTAAATCAATTTCAAATTTTTTAAGTGACTTTTTTAGTGATTAAATATTAAATAAACAACTTTAAAGTATATTTAGTTTAACAATCATTTGCTAAAAACTGCATTAATATCATCTCCACAATGAATGATGCCTTCATTTTCTGGACCCCAATTGACGCCAAATAGAGGAGATGTTCCGTAAAACTTCTTAACTTTTTCATTCGCCAAACGATAACTAAATTAAATTATATTTTTGTAAAGAAATGTTTATACAATCGTATTGTTATTCAATGTATAAAATGTAAATAAAAAATTAAAGTTTAATTTACGTGCGTAAAGTGTCGAGTGGTTCAGTAGGCATTTTAATACCAGTGTCGGGATTGATTGTAGTCAACACACATCGGTCGCATGGTTTCAAAAATGTGAAGTTAATGTTTCCGATCTTAACATACTTCCAATTGTCTTCTTCGAAAGCATCGCATCCATCGATTAAAACATTTGGTCTAAAGTTTCTATAACTCACTTTAGATTCGTCGTCCAATTTGCCATTCAAATCATTAACTGAATTCTCATTTATAACCAGAACAGCAGATCCATCTTGAAATGTGATCTAAAAATGTTTCAATAATAATATATAATTGTGTATAGAATTAGTATTTTATAAACAATTGATATTCAAATTGATATTCAAATTGATAGACAACTGACCGGAAACTCTTTTAATTGAATTACTTGATCATTGCGTTCGGCACCACTAGTTCTCATGCCTTTGCTTGGGATGTGTTGAATCAGTTTAACGCCACTCTTGTGTAGATAATCGGAGAACCATTGCTCTGCGTATTGTCCGCAATACACTCCTTCAGTAGTCTGACCCCAAACTCTTCAAATAATTTAGTTAATAACAACATTAACATTGAGTATACTTTTCGTTAAATAATTAAACTGCTTAATTGAAATAAAACATTATAACAATATTTAAAATGCAAGTTATAATATTCTATATGGGTCAACTCTTTCTTTCTATTTAAAATACGTTTATTATCAATATTTAATACTTAGTTTGTATAACAATATCATCCGTAGACTTTTTGGCTTTAAAAGCAATTTTAAGTGTCGGCATATCTGGCCCATCAATCCAAAGCTCATTTTGATGAATACTTTGTTTGAGTAGAGCTAAAGAGTTTTCTTGTCTTTGAGTGATAAACCGATTTTCATCGTTAATTAAGAGCCACGATCTGAATATAATTAATTATTAATTGTTTAAATTAATTAATTGAATTATTAATTCAAACAAACCTATCTCTAAAAAGTCCAAATTGAAGTCCAGTTTTGGTGATATTTGCTTCATTCACTTCAATGCCAGGAAGGGATTTAACCGGATATACAATAATCTTTGTAATTTTGGCCACTTTTTTATAATCACGTTTTGTCTTTTGTTTAATTACATAAAGTAATGCTCCACTTATGGCACAAAAGGCAATCCCACCAACTATTATAGTATTTGATACTTTAATTGAAAACATTGTTCAAGAATTACACTTTATTTAGTTTTACAATAAATGTCCAAGGTGATTAAATGCACAAACAGACATTTATTTTCACATCAATTGGTTAAATAAACACCAAGTGATTGACAAAATAATGAATGTGGAAAAAAATGATTTAATTTTAGTTAAATAACATGTTTATAATCAGATATGAAAAAATATATTTTCCCGTTACATTAACTTTGAAAATATATTAAATTTAAATTTTAAAAATGTGCTGAAAATTGTTCATTTAATTCTGTTAACTGATAAGTATTTGATGAAAAGCAGATGCATCTTATAAATACATTATTTTTCCGTGTATAAGACGCATATAAATAAAATTAATTATAAATCATATAAGATGTAAATGAAATAAAATATTTTACTAATATATTATTTAAAATCAAAAATGGATTGCATTTATGTCAATAATAATTTATTTAAAATCAGTTTTCTATTTGTTACCTTTTGTTTAACTAAAATAATTTTTTATTACATTAATTTTTCTTTGTAAAAGATGCGTCTTATAAACGTAAAATTGTGGTAATTTTATCATTAACTTCAATAAAGGTAAGTTCATACAAAATAATAAATTGACCAAATTTAAACTATTGCAATAAAAACACATTAAATGTAATTTAAAATTTAGTTTTAATTAAGGTTTAAAAATTAAAATTCATATTATCAAAATGTAGTTGATACCTTGAACATTGCTTTGACATTGAAATATACCATTAATTTTAATAAACTTTAAATTCATATTTAATATTTTGAACAAATTTATCAAACACTTAAACAAATTTTTAAAATTATATAAATTAATAAATTGAAGATTATATTTATATTTATAATTCAAAATCAATGAATAAAATATATTTTATTTTTAATTATTTATAGCAATTATTTTTGTAAATTTAATTAAATTGTTTTAATTTATTAATTATATATTCAAATGTGTTAATAAACAACGATATTTTGGTTGAATTAATGTTTATATTATATTAAACATTTATTGCTTATGTTAAATTACCAAGCACATATTTGAATGATATGAGTTATTTATTGGATGAGTTAAAAATTTATAACTTAAACGTATAACTTCTATAAACAATTTCATAATTTCATAAAAGAAACTTTTTAATTTATTTTGATTTAAATTCTTAATTTATATCATATACACGTTAATTATCATGTTTTAAAACTTTTATCTGTATTGTAATATAGTATTATACAATATATATTCACATATAAATATATTTCTAATTTTATATATGTTAATAAAAGATTTAACATTTAAATTATATAACTTATAATTATATTATAATTTATATTCCTCATACAAACATATATTACTTCTAATTGAAAAAATTGTTGCTTATTTTTAAAAGTTATTATAAGTATTACAATTTAGCCATCATCAATTAAATTTTTAATTTTATTAATTATTTAACTAAAAATATTAGAATATAGAGAGCAATACATGGACTGAATGTAAGAATAAATGAAATGATTGAACAGAATAAGGGATTGTCTAATCATTTCAACGTATAACTGGTTGTGATTCATAAGTTATGCGGCAAACATAACATGTGTTTCTCGTAATGTTGAATCAAATTGATTGCAATTGCATCACACAATTGGATGTGATATCCTAAATGACAACAATTACTGTTTAAGTGTCCGGTCAGTTATCGACAATACCATTCAATTGATGATGTGTTCAGATGAAGAGGTTTTAGATTTATTGATATTATATGGAAGTGAAACCGGAAATTGCGAAGAGTTGGCCAAACGGGTTGGCCGTCAGGCAGTTTCGCTGACCATTAATGTCCGCGTAATGGCTTGCGATGACTACGATGTGTCGCAACTGATTGATCAGAAGATTGTTTTGTTGATCTGTTCGACAACAGGTATCGGCGAAGAACCCAATAATATGAAGAATTTTTGGAATTTTATCCGACGAAGAGATTTACCGATGGACTCATTGGCGTCCGTCAATGTGTCTGTCATAGGTTTAGGTGACTCTTCGTACGAATCTTACAATTTTGTGGCCAAAAAACTTCACAAAAGACTATTAGGTTTGGGCGCTAAGAGTGTCGCTGATCTGGTGTTAGGCGATGAACAACACGAATGCGGACCAAATGCTGTCATCGATCCTTGGCTTCAAACCTTTTGGACTAAAGTTTGTAATATACTATCCCTTCCCGATAACTGGTCGGCCATACAAGGCTCCGACCAACTCTTTAGTCCCAGTTTTTCGGTCAACTTTATCGACCAAATAGAGCAACAAATGAATGAAAAACAAGATTTACCAGCAATTGATGCAAATGAACGACACTTTGATAAACATAATCCATATTTGGCTCGAGTTTTGTCCAACGAAAGAGTCACTGCAAACAATCATTTCCAAGACGTAAGACTCATTAAGCTAGAGATCAATGACAAGCATTTGACTTATGGTTTAGAAGACGTTTGTTGTATTAAACCTCAAAATAACGACCAAATTGTGGACAAATTTATAACACTTTTAAATCTCAATAAAGATTTGCATTTTATTGTGGAGAAGAATGAACACAATTGGTTGAGTAATACCTCCTATTATAACAATCTGCCCAAACCCTGTTCAGTGCTAACTCTTGTCAAAGAATATATGGACATCCAGTCTGTTCCCAAATCGGGTTTCTTTGATTTGTTGTATCGGTTCAGTGAGAATGAGTTGGAAAAAGAAAAACTGAAACAATTTGCTCAAAATAGTACTTCTGATGACTTATATGAGTACTGCAATCGCCCGAAGAGGACTATTCTCGAAGTGTTGTTAGACTTTCCCAACACTACCAGTTGTCTAACATTTGAATATCTGTTTGATTTAATTCCAGCCATAAATCCTCGAAGTTTTTCAATCGCATCTGCAATGAGTGTCAATCCAAATGAATTGCATTTATTGGTCGCAGTCGTCAACTACAGGACACGTCTGAAAGAGCCCAGACTTGGTCTCTGTTCCAATTGGTTGGCCAATCAGTTGCCTTCAAACGAGTGTAGAGTTGCCATTCATATAAGGAAAGGTAATTTACGAGTACCAGTTGACTCAACACCTATGATAATGATAGGTCCGGGAACTGGTGTGGCACCATTCAGAGCCATCATCGAGGATCGCGCCCACAAACAAATCACTAATAACTACCTGTTCTTCGGCTGTCGGTATCGAAACTCTGATTTTTATTTTGAAGACGACTGGAAGCGATTCGAAGACATGGATTGTTTGCACTTTTTTGTCGCTTTCTCTAGAGATAGTGACCAAAAAGTATACGTTCAGCACATCCTTTGGCAACAAAGACATCTCGTCTTCCAATTGATTCATCACAAGAATGCAGTCATTTATGTGTCAGGAAATGCTAAACAAATGCCTAAACAAGTCAAACAAACTATATGTGATATTTTTAAAGACCAGATGGAAAACCAATTAGACGACAAAGACATACAGCTATTTGTCAATAGATTAGAACTGAGAGGAAGAATACAATATGAGTGCTGGTCTTAAAGTCATATCAATAACTGTTTATAATATATTAGAATTAAAATTAAATAAAAACAATTATTTTATAATAAATAAATCATTTCCATTTGGATTGTTTGAAATGTATAGTTTGTGTCTCGTCTTCATTGAGAGCTATGTATGTCTTGGGATCAGCTCTGGCCCTGTAATTCATGTAAGCAATATATCCGACGCAAAAACTTAAGGCACAAACGCCGGCAGTCATCACATACTTGTTCTGATGGGATATAGATATGAATCATATGACAGTTAATTGAATTGTAATTATAAACAAAACTTATTTCAATTACCGGTTTAACAAAGAGTTCAAAGTTAACCACTCGGAACACATTTGTCGCTTTAATCTGTCCCTTCTGTTGACCTGTCGGCTTAACTCTGTATACAATTATATAGCATTACATCAAAGTTAGCATTAAATTGATTCATTCATAGTTTGCAATCACTTTCAACATAGTTTGTAAAGCTATTCATTGCAATCAATTTGAATATCATATTAAACTATTTGATACTAAACTTTATAATAAATAAATTAGACACCGGTTAGATTGGTGTGGGCCTTTAGCAAGGTTATATTTGACCGGTTGACCTGATTGGACCATCTTTTGTCATCAAAGTGTTTCAACTGTTATACGAGTAGTACTAAACTGAAGATAACAGTTCCACAGAGTCAATAGTGGCATACATTTACAATAGTTAAGTGATTGTCATGTATTAAACCAACTGAATTAACAGTAAAATAGAGATTCAAGTAATGTTTGGCTTACAAGCAGAGTGTATGGCATGCATGAGATGTACGACAACGGCATGCAAGTGAAGCCGCCATTCAGTTATAGCAGTCATATAGCGTTGAATGTCAGTCACACTAACCAAGTGTTACTCTGTGTGTGTCTCTAGTGTTGCACTGTTTGCCACTTTTTTGACCGTTTTTTTGGTGGCCTTTGGCTTAAGATATGAATTGATGGACGCAGTGGTCAATCGACTCATTCATAGCCATTGTGTTGTGAATTGTTTGTGTGAAGACGAGCTGATCTGACACTGATTTGAATTGGTTTTGAGTGTTATAGTGATTAAGTGACTTCAAGTGCTCGACTCAATCGTTTGGTGTCATATCCGAGCCATTGCTGCCATTTGTTTGACCCAAACATTGACTGCATTACAGACATTGCATTGTCACTCAACACCGCATATCTGTCACCATTCAAGTCATTTGCATACATTTGTGTCCATTTGATCCACTCTTGAGACAGTGATTTGCAAATCAATTGAGTTGTCAATTGAATCGACGAATGGAGACAACAATTGATTCAAATGACACCAAAACTAGTGATGAGACAAATCAACCTATAGTTGAAGACAAGACCGATGGACATGATCTCAACAAACAGACTCTGACTACAGAGACCAGCGCTGACGCACCTGTGCTGCAGACAAACTCTACTTCAATGGGTAATACCGAGTCAAACGAGGTTTTGGATCAAACCCGAGAACAACCAGATAATGAGTTAAGAGTTGAAAATGGATTAAACAGTAATGAAGTGATTGACGAGAAGAGTTCAAAAGGTGTGACTTTAGATGCCACTCCAGTGGCCAACGGGTCAGCTGTTACGCCCAAAGTCACCAGAAGTAAGAGAAATAGCGTTGAATTAGCGGTCAATACACCGATTGAGTCCAAAAGTAATGATAAACCCAACGATCAGAGCGGCGATCATAGACTTACCCGAAGTCGATACGGAAGACTTCAGAAGGCAAAGACACCGAATCCAGAAATGATTACCTATGATGTGAAGAGAAGATCTTCAATCAAAAGTACCGACGCCTCTGAGACAACCGAAACACCGGTTAAGAGAGAGACTAAGAAGACCAAGAATGAGGCTAAGAAGGAGAGTGAGTTGACGGGCAATGATATGACTCCTAATTTAAGGAAATCAAAACGAAGTACTTCTCAATCGCCCACAAAGAGCGTCAAAAAGAGGAGACCCAATAAAGGAGATTCAGGTGTCGAAGAGATTGAATCGGTAATTAAAACGCCGACAATATCTTCAAAGAAGAAAGCGAACACAGATTCTGGGTCTCAGAAGAAGTGCATTGAGCTGACGGGTGACCCGACTTCCACTATAGTTCCCCGTCATGTCCTGCTAAAGATTCCTCCTCAAGAGGGCGAGTACAGTGTTGGTGACCTTATATGGGCAAAGGTGTCGGGCTATCCGTGGTGGCCGTGTATGATATCACTCGATCCTATTCTCGCCATTTACTCTAAAGTTTCAGGTAAATAAATAATTGTTTTAATAATTAGTTGATTAGATTGACTAACGATTAATGATTGACAGGAATGAGCTATAAAGCCGGTCGAGTATATCACGTGCAGTACTTTGGATCGCAAGCTCTACGCGGCTGGACTTCTGTGGGACAAGTAATGCCTTTTGAGGGCAAAGATAAATATTTGCAAAAAGTTGAGACAATGAAACAAAGTTCGCCTAAACCTCAATTGGCTAAAATCACGGCTAAATTTGCTATAAAAGCCAGTCTTAAGAAACAATGGGACCAATCAGTCGAAGAGGCCGAAGAAGCGGGGAAAATGTCAAGAGAAGACAGGGTTAGAACTCTAACCTTTGAATATATTCTATCATCAAAAGCCAATTTGAGGCGAAAACTTGACAATTCATTTGGAGAACAAGTGTCTGATTTAAAGCGCAAAAAACTGAGCAGTTCTCCCGAAGACATCTATGATTTCGATGACGATGAAGCGTCCGTTAATGTCTCGCAATCCACTCCGGGGCTAATGTGGCGAAAGAGAGTACAAAAGGGAGACTTTGCCGTTTATGTGGAGCGCTTCTACAAGCAAATTGAAAACGAAAACCCGGGCGCCAGTAGACCAGAGTTGGAAGAAATGCTTCAAAGGCGTTGGGATCTGCTCGGTGAAGACTTAAGAGGACTGTATTCCGATCGTAAGCACTCGTCACTCAATGGCAATGAATCATATGCTGTCTCTACTACTCCTTCAAGTTTTACATCCATTCAAATCAAATCAGATTCCAAACCTAAAAGAGGAAGAAAACCTAAACAAAGTTTACCCATAATTGTTGACAAGACTGGAAGCGATGCCAGTGATAACGAAGGAAACCTTGTTATATCTGAAACACCCGTTAAGAAGGGATCGCCTAAAAAGGTGGCTAAATCTGAACGTAAATCAAATGGAACTCCGGCTAAGACGTTAGGATCTGTAAAGAAAATTGAACAGAAATCGTCTCAAAAAAAGAATATAAAAAGTCCTAAAAAAGCTGTTGTATCGACACCCAAGTCATCAAAAAAGTCTATCATTGCTATGAAGAATGAAAGCGTCAAAGAAAAGACGGTCAACAATAATGTGGATCCTTCTCTCGTTAACTACGGTATTGACTATTTGGATGAGTTTGCCAGCAGTGAAGACGCCAGCTCTACATCAGAACCAGAAGCTGTTGATGGCATCAAGACTTGTGTCGACAAGTTTTGTGTGATTTGCAACGAAACAAACGAAGAATCGGATCAATTAATAACATGTCAGGGAAGCTGTCTTCAGATGTTTCATCGAAACGGTTGTGCGAAATATGAAGGACTGGACAACCAATTTAAGTGCACTGAATGTCAATCAGGTAATTATCTTAATTAACTAATATGACATTTTTTGTTTATAAAGATTATTGTTTTAGGAAAACATAAATGTTTTGTCTGTAAAAGCGATGATAGTAAGGATGGGAAAGACCCACAAAAGTGCATTGACAGTAAATGTGGCAAATTTTATCACATAAGTTGTATTGAAAAGGGATATCCGGTTAAATTATCGGAATCAATGGACAGTTTTGTTTGTCCGCTTCACTATTGCCTTAATTGTCACATTGAAAGTCAAAACGATAATGAGTTCCGTCCCAGTCGTCGGCGTTTAGTAAAATGCATATTCTGTCCGACGGCTTACCATTTAGGCGACTATTGCATCGCTGCCGGCACTGTTCAAGTGTCACAGAATTATGTCATTTGTCCCGATCATCACGAAAAGAAGAAGAAAGACAAACACGTTAACGTCAACTACTGCTTCTCATGTTTGACCGGTTAGTGAAATATTTTTACAACTAATTCATTGGATATCATTAATAATTTATTAATATTTATTTTACCAAAAGGTGGACATTTGTTATGTTGCGAGACATGTCCGGCGGCCTTTCATTCAAATTGTTTGGATTATAGTGTAGATACTGAAGCTAACTTTTATTGTACTGATTGCACATCACGTAAACCGTTACATTACGGTGACATAGTTTGGGTCAAACTTGGTTTCTATAGATGGTGGCCGGGAAAGGTGTCGCACCCAAAACAAGTGCCCGACAATGTCATGAAACTGGCGCACAGCGTCGGACAGTTCCCCGTTTACTTCTTTGGTTCGCATGACTACTATTGGGTTCATAGGGGACGGGTGTTCTTGTTTATGGAGGGCGACAACAAAGCCGCCGTCTCTAGCGGCAAAGCCAGCAAATCTCTGTTGAAAACATTTAAATTAGGTATTAATTTCCATATATTTTATTATTACTTCTTATTAATCACTAATTGATTCAATAGCTACTGAAGAAGCGGCCGAACACTTCAAGTTATGGCAGGAATCCAAGTCGGCTATCAGAAGAGCTATGGCCACCAATAAGCCTCCACAATATACACACATCAGAGTATGTTTTATATACACATTGAGTCATACAATCATATGATTAACTCTTATCTAATTCAGTCCAACAAAGCGGTCGGACTTAAGGCTCAGATGAACACCAATTCAGATGAATCACACATTAGTTTATGTGAATGTAAAGTGAAGAATGATGTGGCGTGTAATGACGAGAACTGCATTAATAGAGCGCTGATGGTTGAGTGCGACCCCAAACTGTGCTCTGCCGGCGACAAGTGTCGTAACCAGAGATTCAAAAAGCGTGAGTACGCGCTGAGCAAACCATTCAAAACGGATTCTGCCGGTTGGGGACTCAAAGCAGAACAGGATATTAAAAAAGGAGAGTTTGTTATCGAATACGTCGGCGAACTGATTGACGAAGAAGAATGCGAACGACGACTCAAAGACATGGGAGATAACAGTCAATCAAATTTCTACTTTTTGACCATCGATAAGGACAAGATCATCGACGCGGGACCTAAAGGCAATTTGGCCCGATTTATGAACCACTCGTGTCAGCCTAACTGTGAAACACAGAAATGGATGGTCAACGGCGCCACTCGGGTCGGTCTGTTTGCTATCGACGACATCGCCACTGGAACTGAACTCACTTTCAACTATAATCTCGATTGTCGTGGAAATGAAAAAACTAAATGTATCTGTCGTTCAGCCAATTGTTCGGGTTTTATAGGCGTTCGACCGAAAACTGATGATAACAACCGAAAGAGTGCTACAAATGGACAGAACGTGAAGAAGAAGAAGAGAAAGAATGGAAAAAGACATTTCAGTCGTATGCACGACGACGAGTGCTTTACTTGTGGCGAAGGCGGAGATTTGGTTATGTGTGACCGCAAAATGTGCACTAAATCATATCATCTCGAGTGCCTTAAACTGGAAAAAATACCTAAAGGAAAGTGGGATTGTCCCAGGCACTTTTGCGATGAGTGCGGCAAATTAGGTATTATTATTATTACCATTAATTGTTTGCATTCAACTCATATCTGTTGACTTATAATAGCAACGGCTGAATGCGAGTACTGTCCCAACTCTTTGTGCAAAGAACACGCCATTCCATCCAAACTGACTGTAATTAACTTTTGATTGATTTGATTGATTAAACTGTAAATGTATTAATACTTGACTTTGAATGACAGCAATTGCCTGATGGAAGACTCCTTTGTTCTGATCATACAAACCAAGACATGAATGGACTTCTCGAACCAGATATACCACTCAATAGTGACAATGAAGACGATATCGAGACTATGCGTAATGAGACGGTCGATGAAGTGGCCGGCGATGAGTCATCACTTGTTTTGGACACCTCTGACACTATTCCCAAAAGTGACAACCAATCCAAGGAATCAGTACTCGATTTGTAATGAATATTACAATTAATTTAACAATTTATTAATTGACTAAAAAGTCCATTTATTTGAATGCAAAAGAAATGCTTTACTAAATATATTATATACCGATTAATAATTCATAAAAATGTTACCAATTCTTTGACGAAATGTATTGTTTTTACTAATTGTTTGAATGTTTTTCATTAATTAATTTAAACAAATTATTTCTCGTTTAGCGTTTTCGATGATATAATATATATATGAATTTGTCAAACATTTTAACTTTTTTATACAGAAATTCACAATAATTTAAAAGTTTTGCACAAAATTTTCAAACTTTTATTCTCCATTTGAGATGAAAATTCAATTTTTTTGAAATTCATTTATGCATTAGTTATATATATATTTGGGTACAAATTATTTGAATGCATCATATATTCCCAACACTCAATAAACATGTTTTACTTCTAATTAACTATTTATTGTCTCATTTTAATCGCCGCTCAATTGTTCGTAAAGTTTGGGCACATAATCATCCCATTGGGCCTATAATTGATACCAATTTGCTATTAATTATCAATTGATTAGCATTAGAGTAATCCAAGTGACAAACCTGAAAGAAGTTGGCAGATATGGGTTCTCCTAAACTATACTTCTTCGCAAAGTTCTTGATCTTGAACTACAGATCAAACAAACTATTATACACTACTGTTTAGCATATTGTCTCCACTGTCATACCTGTCCACGTCCTTCGCCTGATCTGTTGGTCAGTTTTGGTTCATCGGGAGTCAGTTTATTAGGTTGTTTGTAGACTAAGAACACGTATCTGTGAAGTCCAGTGCCTGTCAAACACAATAGCGTTTAATATACAATATATAATAAATTATAGTATTGTTATAAACCTTTTGGTGGTCCAGAGCCAACATATTCGGAGAGTACATCTCCCTGTGCTATGTTATTGCCCGGAATGTTCACAACCAACCAGTGATGCCATTCACGGTATTTGGGCAGTTGTCGACTCGGAGCGTCCGGATCTGTCATACAAAGAGTATATAAAACGCTGTCTTCTGCCGGCCATTTCACCACTGATGGGATGTCTTTCACTTGAGTTGGTGTCAACTCATTGCCTAACTATTCAAACAAATCATACAATACATCAAATCACTTGTTTATCAAGACGTCAAAGTCAAGGACTTCTTGTGGTCTATTTATGGTCAACACAACACTCCTCACAAACAATACTAAACAAATACAATACCTTCGGTTCAACACCCGATGGATATTTGACCTGAAAATGGCATTGAAATCAATGGTTAATTAAAGTAATCATATGTGAGAACAATGAGTGGTATGAATGATATACTTCGAGCACATGAGAGGGAACTGTGTCGACCACATCGTTGACCACTCCGTGTACTTCCATATTCCTCCGGAGACTGACTAAACCAATTGAACGCTTCAATTGATGAGTAATAGCACTGCAAATGATTACAATTAATACAAATAACTAATCAATGAATGGTTTATCGGAAGAGAAGACGCAAAATGAGCGCTAAATATACAGAGCAATAGTGAGAGCCCTCTGTCTCTACTAAACACACAACCAATCAAACCATTCATTCATTGAATTTCATTCACTTATTTCTTGCACTTATTTACCTGTCTTTTGGACCAAATCTGGCCAACGATTGGCACGTTTTGGACACAACGGCCGCTCGCATCACATAATTGATTAACATATCAATGGATTAGACTTAAGACTTAAGAGTCAATCGGCAAATGACTACAAATAACTTCAATTCAAATGTTAGTGTATTTTCAATGACACCTCAAGTCAGGCACTTATGAGTCGATCCCTAACTCGACACCACTTCAAGTGAACCCCTTTTCCAGATCACCAGTTGTCCACTCTTTTCAATACTCAATCCAATTATCATCTCAAAGTCGGCATTCAATGTCCACTCATTTGTTTGTCTTGATTTGAAAATTTATAATTAAATACAAATTAATTAATTAAATACTTTTCAAACTTTTCAATTCAATAGTTTTAATTGTAACGCCTGTGCAGTGCCCACTCCTATATGCTTTAAATGCCCCTTCGATTCTTTAGTTGACTTCACTGCTCCACACTTACACACACACAAACATGAGTGAATTGCATAACAAAGTATTGCAGTGAAAGTGAAGTGACAGTAAGTGATATACGACAGTGTAATGTGGATTATATTGCATAACCAGTCGTAATATATGGAGGCAATGGTAATGACGTAAACATTGGGAACATTGACTCACTTTCAGTGTATTTATAATAATAATTACATTTTGAATGAATTGAAAGCCAATTGAATGCAAACTATAATTATAATTAAATTAAATTAATTAGTTATCAATTGAATGGCTGTTTGTTTAGACACTAATTGAACATTAATTATGAATTTAAATGATTTAATAAACAATTTATGCGAAAATGTTTGACAAAAAGTCAACCAATTAGTCAGTGTTGTGTGCAATATATAGGATTGGATCAGTTGGTGGTGATGTCTGGTAATGATGGCAAATGGATGTGCAGTCGTTGCACATACCATAACTACAGACGCGCTCGCAAGTGTACAATGTGTTCAGCCCTAAGACAATCCATTCAACTGATCATCAATGATGACAACTATAAGGTTTGTTACCATTTAAATGATTATATTGTCTTATATTGTCTTACATTGTCTTATGGATGCATACATTTGACCATTTGATTGACAGATGTCTTCGTTGGTGGACTCGATGACCGATAAAAACAATGATAAGTACGAGACGAAGAACGAGACGAACAGGAAGTGGTGGTGTGATGTCTGCACTTATCTCAATGACAACAAATGCCACAAATGTGTCCAATGCTTGAGTGGACGCAAAGCCCGCAATACAAGCCCTAAACCGGACGCCACATGCGATGAAGTGTCAAACGTATTGAGCGATACGTCAGTGTCGTGTGAGCCGACGGGTGTGGCCAACACTAACACTATATGTGTGGACAGCTATAGCTTAGACAAGAATAAGCCCAACAAATACGAGAGCATAGGAGTGGAGAGTGGGTTCAAGTGGTCGTGCATTGCCTGCACTTACGACAATTGGAACGCTTCCAAGAAATGTGTTCTTTGTTTGACTGCTAAGAAAATGGACACCAATTGTCAAATGGATAGACAAGTGGCCATCACTTCTTCAGCTGACGATACACACGACCAGAAGCGCACAGACAGTCCTATAGCTACTATGGCTGCTAAAGAGAGCTCTAATGTTGACTACAATAATATAATTAATAATAAAATTAATGACAATTTTAGTGATATCTCGTTGAGAGACGAAGACATAAGGGGACAGCAGTGCGAACAACTGTATGACTTAGACCTTGTTATTGGCCAGAGTTCACGTCCAGTGGCCAAAAGGGTTCCGTCAGATGTGAGCCGCTATTTAGGCGCAGAAATTAGGCGTCTGTTTGCGAGTGGACTGAAACAACGCAAAGGAGAGTTTGGATGTTATTTTGTTACCGAATTTGCAACCTTTGCTTTGCCTCAAGAAATTGAAGATCTGTCGCCTGCCATTCAGGAGAGACTTTTTGATGAGTACTTAGACCGAGATGTCCAGAAAGGTTTGTCTCTTGACCTGGTTTTACATTTCAATTGATATCCAATGTATGGTATGTTTAGAACTGGAAGAAGAAACTCCGATCATTAACTGGAGTCTAGAGTTAACTGAACGGTTGGGGTCGCGTTTGTACGCCCTCTGGAACCGTTCAACCGGTGATTGTCTATTAGATTCAGTACTTCAGGCGACGTTCGGTATATTCGACAGAGAGAACAGTATGAGGAAGGCTTTGGGTGACTCTCTCAATGAAGGCTCTTCTCTATTGTTCCCTCGATTCAAAGAAGCCGAAACACTTCAGGCGAATCTCTTGCACTTTACTCTCGATGACGATCAATGGCGCGAAGACTGGGCTGTCATTTTATGTATGTATTATAGTTTGAATGAATGACGTAATGTTAATATCATATATCATATGTGATAGCTCTGGCATCACAACCTGGACAAAGTCTGGAACAGATCCACATCTTCACGTTGGCTCACATACTTCGTCGTCCAATCATTGTCTACGCTATCAAAATTGTCAAGAGTTTTAGAGGCGACTCTTTAGGTTACGCGGGCTATGAAGGCATATATTTGCCACTTCTGTGGGAATCAAGTTTTTGTTGGAAATCTCCCATAGCTTTGGGTTATACGAGAGGGCACTTCTCGGCATTGGTTCCTATGGAGCCCGTGCCGACCGACGACCAGATCGGCGCCGGCGCTAACTTTAGATCTAATGACGACAATGAAGTGATATATTTACCACTTGTGACATCAGAGCACCAGTTATTACCGCTTCACTTCTTGGGTCATAACGAGTTGGGCAGAGAGGAGGACATAATCAGGCAGTGGTTGGACTGTTGCGTTACAACCGGTGGTATATTAGCCGCCAAACAGAAGATTCCGCGAAAGCCTTTATTAGTGGCGCAGATGATGGACGAGTGGCTTGACTTCTATCGAAACCTTCCTCAGCCTTCCATTTCTGCCACCGACCGGATGTCCATTAAAACTAATGACTTCTCAAGTGACGACTCCGATCAAGAGATCTGATTGTGATATCCGTCCACACAATCAATGAGTACTTTTAGTGTAAATTTGAAATTATAGAGAAATATTTAAAATGTTATGAATTAAACACTATTTTAGTTGGATTTCATCAAAAAATATACACAAATCTATTGGTTTTAAACTTATGAATAAAGTATTGAATATATATATTATAAATAGTATATTATAATTATAGTGTGTTTACAGTATAATATATTAGTTTATTTAATCATTAATGTTATTCTCATAAATAAAATTCATTATATTTCTAAACAAAAGTGTCAATTGATTTAAACATTGAAATGTCAAGAAAGGCATTCATAATACTTTACAACAAATCAATTATCAATTTATTTCAAATGAGGTAACGACTAGATTTTGATGACCATATCTGAGAGTAGCATAAAAATGGACAATTAATGTTTGTTTTAAATTGTTTAACAATAATCATTACCATAAGTAAGAGTGTGTGTAATTCAAACAGAGCTCATGATCCCGAGGGTCAGCCCATCCGCCATTGGGTTTAGGCATTCGAAAGGCTTTTTGAGATATTTTCTGTAAAACCAATTGTTTGGGAAATAAATAATTTTGTGAGCTCTTGAATGTCTCTCTTATAGTATTTATAATGAGTTTATTATCGCATTCACTGGTCTTGTGATGAAGTCCACACTCTCCCGTGTGATACACTCTATTCATACAATTGGAGTCAAAATAACGTATCAATCAATCAATCATTTAAATATACAATACCTTGGAATTGACACAAATAGTGTTTTAAGTGGTGATTGGAGACAATTTTCGCTCACATATTGTAAACTCCAATCCCTTATTTTCAAATAACAGTATAATATCCACATTTAATTGTCACATTATAAATACTTTATAAATATCAATCTTACCAATTATAGTCATCGTATGTACAAAAACTTTGAGCGCAGTCTTTAATTTGTAACCAAATATTGCTTATTTAAAATTATATTCAATTATATGAGTTATAATAATAATTATAAACTTATGTTAAGTTACCGATTGATAATAAAAGCCATATTATGGCGACTAGAGATCCATCGACCCCTTTGTATGTGTTGACCATTACGGGCAAAATCAACGGATCGGACATACGATCCCAAAGTTAAGATTTGATTTTTATCACTATTTTAAATAAGTTTCAAACAAAACATTAAAATGATGTATAAGTTGTGTTTACGTTGTGTTAAGTGAGACTCAACTCAACATCAAATTTGGTCATAAGTTTCCAGACGTGGAGAGAATCGGGCGATAAGTAATGGTCCTCTTCGATGAACATGAAGTGTCCGGAATGGCGTCGAGTTATGTCCAGTAAATCAAAAACAACGTTAATCTTCCACCAGAAGTGATGTTTGGTTTGAGTGAACTTTGCCTCTCGGAAGTGGCCATAAGTGTCCGAATTAAACCGGTTTTTACAACCAATTCTTAGCGCCCTTTCGATACATCAATAAGTTATCAATACATCAAAACTATTTACTACTAACTCTTTGATTGATAAATCTCGCGGACAATCATCGGGTGAATCGCCAGGAAATGAGTTGGCATTCAATTGTAAAGACTTGGGATAAAAGATTTGAATGATCTGAACGAGACATTCATTTGACATATTAATGACACAAATTGATACAAATGTATGAATCAAATGTTGACAATCAATGACTTACTTTGCAAAACCTAATTGAAGTAATAAGTGAATTGATTTGTGGATCAAACACATCGTGACTGAACACAAGTAACACTTGATTGATGTCTTTGGTTTGTCTTAACGACTCAATTAAAGCCGACAAATACTTTACTCTTTTGTGTACTTGAATTACAATAACTAAATCATTGGCCAAAAGTGGACCAAAAGTCTTCAAATTATATACTTCTTGTCGTCTATTAATTGAATCAATAGTTTGTTTGATATCTTTGACAGAAAGTCGTGTTAACTCTTGAGAAGTATTTACAATCAATTTGTTAACAAATGGTTCACTCTTTGGATAATAACTCTTTGTATTTTCGTAATATTTAGTTATCTTGAAGTGAAACCAAACAAATGTCAATACAATTAACAATAAAATCACTTTCAAAACAATCACTAATTTTTTATTTAATGTTAAATTCATTTCATTTGACAGACATTTGAGTCAAATGTCAATCAAAACATTAAAAAGTTTAGTTTGTTTTGCAAAACATATGTCACATGACTTGCGCGCAAATGCGTTGCCAAACTCGTGATTAACACGTGTTGTAAACAATACTGACATTTAGTTATTGAATCAGACTTTGTTTGTCAATCATTTGGTGATATAATGGCAGACATGGATGACAAGACTGATAACAAGGATTCAAATGATAAACGCATTCAATTTGGTAACAGATATCTGACGGACGATAGCCATGTGTTTGAACACAACGCCTGGTATTTGATATGGATTTTGATGATAATATAATGGTAATGGTTGTGATATTAGGGATGACGTCCAATGGGATCAATCACTTAAAGAGTCCATTGAAGACAAAGTCAAACTCAATTCGGCGGCCAAAGTATCGGCCCAAGAGGTGGAGCGTTACGAACAAAATGCTGACCAGTTTTGGGATAAATTTTACGACAAACACGAGAATAAGTTTTTTAAAGACAGGCACTGGTTGTTGACTGAGTTTCCCGAACTGAACGTGAGTGACCACAACGGGTCGACTATTAATGTATTAGAGTTGGGATGTGGTGTCGGGAATACAGTGTTTCCCGTTTTGCACATCAATTCGTGAGTAGAGTTGCATTGAAACACTTTTGTTGACTATAATTATGACTACATTTGAATAGAAACCCAAATCTAATGATATATTGCTGTGACTTCTCGTCGACTGCCATATCGTTACTGAAAAGCAATGATTTGTATGACGAGAAGAGATGTCACGCATTCACTCTGGATGTGACAAGTGATGAGTGGACAGTTCCGTTCCCTCAAAACAGTTTAGATGTGGTGACCATGATTTTCGTACTCTCGGCCATCGATCCCAATCGGTTTGTATTGATTAACAACTTAAGAATTAGTGAATCAAATGATTAACAACTTGATGATACTGTGAAGAATGGAGAATGTAATCACCAAAGTGTGTCAATATCTCAAAAGTGGTGGACTGTTGCTGTTGCGAGACTATGGTCGGTACGACATGACTCAAGTACGGTTCAAATCGGGTCATTGTCTGAAAGACAACTTCTATGTACGCGGAGACGGCACCAGAGCCTACTTCTTCACCGAACAAGAGGTCCACGATATGTTGACCAACGCTGGACTCAAACAATTGTTTTTACGATCAGACAAACGACTTCAAGTCAATCGGGCCAAACAGGTCCGTATGTATCGGGTATGGGTTCAGGCAAAGTATCGCAAACCATAACTGGTTTAGCATTAATTAATACACAATATATTAAATTTCAGTCAATATTTATTTTGAAATAATAAATTGATAGCTAATCGTAAATAAATTGCTTATATATAAAAAGCTGCGCTTCGAGTGAGGGCTGCTTTAATTGTCACCTAAACTTAATTCATATTAAACTCATATATTAATTACGAAAATATATATTAATATAACTGTAAATATTTGTCTGTTTTGTATAAATATTTTCAAAGACTGACGACTAGAATGTGAATAAAACTAGTGAAACAAATGATAATTATTTATTTTAAAAAATCTAATAATAATTATAATAATAAATATGCATTTCTTTAAATATATTAATATA
Organism: Dissorhina ornata; assembly: GCA_034695265.1. Classification (NCBI taxonomy): domain Eukaryota; kingdom Metazoa; phylum Arthropoda; class Arachnida; order Sarcoptiformes; family Oppiidae; genus Dissorhina; species Dissorhina ornata. The sequence continues at coordinate 7,531 of JAQIWK010000054.1, read as the reverse complement.
TTGATCACTTGATCGACTCAAACATTGCATCGAAAGTGTTTTGAACTAAATTTCATTTCATGATTAAAGTCAGCGATTATTCAAATGCAAAGTAAATCAAAAACTAACTTAAAATTAATAACAATTAATGGAACTGTCATTAGGATTAAGTTAAAAAAGTCGAAATATAGTTGTCGTTATATATTGCCATCAAAAACAACCGATAATTCAATGCAAATTATCAAAAAGTGTTGAATTGTATTAAAATTAGCGTCAATTAAGTTAAAAGAGTTTAACTCTTCGTTTCAGTTCATTACGTCTCCATTCAGGCAATCGATAGAAATCAATGCGATTCATGTGAAAGAGTTGCTCAAACTCTGTGTTCTGCAAATGTCTCTCCAAATGGCACCGATCGACGTCTGTACGAAACATTCAAACATCATTCACATATCACAACAGTTATGACAATATGACAAACCGGGAGGCAGTCTATAGTTATGAGTGATGAGCAGATGGTACGGGTACTGACGGGGCGGTTCGTTTGAATGCAAATGAAAGTTAACGTTAGGCATAGAGCGCCGTAAATGCGGCGAATATGATGCATATCGGTAACCACCGAAACCATCCGAAAATGGTGTCGTCCGGAAATTACCGCTAATCGAATGGTTCTGTTTAGAAGATATTTAACTTGAGTAAAATATACCATACAATACATGTCATGTTTGAATATGTCTTACAATGTAACGACCCATTCTATCTTGTTGTTCAGAGAGCAGTGATACTGAAATGCATAATAAATACCATTTTAAATAGGGTTTAATAGACTAGCATTGGTTAATAACTTACTATCAGACTTTCCACTACTGAATTCAATGCTCTGTGTTTTATCCATCATTACATCAGTAAATGGAGAACCACTTCCCTTTGTATTTAATAATTTAGACACAAATTAATATTTAAAATAATAGTTTATATTATAGAAAGTCTATAAATAAGACTTACATTAAGATGGATGTCGCGCGCCGGTAGAGTTGAAGACTTGTGCTGCAAATAACCAGGTTTTGGAACATTTCGGAGCGAAGATATTACTGTAATATAATATATAGAGTGAGTAAAACACAAGACATTGAGTTGTGAATACCGTTATAATTAATGGGAGACATATGAGACGTATATGATCTGCCAAAATATGAACTCCTGAAAGCGGATCCTCTATCTCCGATCTCATCGTCTTCCCAAGGCTTTGGTCGATCCATATCACGAGACGGGGCTGTTATATATACATTGGTATACATTATTAGTCAAATATTTTTGTCATCACAAAAATGAATATAAGGCTTACATGCGTTGACGGGGTTATCATAGCGTAGTCTCGCGGGTAACTCTGTTTTGGCATTTGGTGTTCGCGAAGCTTTTCGGGGGTCGATGTGAGACCTCTTATAAGCCATCAGTTTTTCTCTTTCGTGAACTGTTTTAAGAAATACTTTTCCGATTCCGGTCGCGATTTTTGACAACTCTTTCTCTTCTTTCTTAAGTTGTGGATCACCGTTCATCTGATCCAATTCATCTTCAAACTCTAATTGGTCTCTTACATCAGCATCTCTCGAGTTACCACTCCATCGTCGTATACGCTCGGGATCGGTATACGGGAACTGATATAAAAGGCATACATTATAATCATTGTTATATAAAAACATTAATCTGAGAATACCGGTGGAGCAGGAAAGTCGTCCCTTTCTATTCTGGGAATATCGCTCGGTTTGGGCTTTTGGGCGCCGGGATAGTGGGCCATCTCTATTGGTTCTTCATTATTCATTGCAGGTGATTTAGGCCTGGGCTGAGCCGTCTGCAGGTGATCTACCATTACTTGCATCCCTTGTTTAGGCAAAGGTTTAGTGTACACACGACGCCTATCATAGTTTTCTGGGGGTCTATGAAATTGAGGCGATTTTGGAGGTCTTGGCTCAAGAGGTCTTTTCAAATACCCCTGAGTGGGTTCGGCCGCCAAATAACTATAAGTGTAGACTCGACTCAAGTCGTTAAACATGGATTCCTTGTCTGGAAATGCGGGACTCGAGCGACTCAACTGTTCACAAATCAAATGCATTTCATTTAATTATTGGTTCATTTATAAAAGTTTTGTGAAACAATTGAACAAAAAAATAAAAGTGATACTAAAGCAATGTCTAAATAACTGACCTGTTTGTTGATCGAGTCGTAAGGACTGATAGACCGCGATAACGAACTCGAAAGACTCGGGGAATAGGTTTGCGGGTAATACTTAACATAGCAAACAAAATCCAAACAAAAAAAACCATTTCATGCAATGTTTTTAAAACAATTCAAACGTAAAAATTAGTGAACAATTCGTGCAAAACAAATATAACTGCAATTCTTATTCGTGTTTTATGGCTTAATAACTCATTAATCAAGATTAAAGACTTGTATATACAACAAATTGTTTTCATTTTAATATATTATTATTTATATAAAAACGCGAATAAGAATTAATTAAAAATGATTGACAATCACCTGTGCATCGGGAGGGCCGTCCACTTCCATTTTGCCATCAGGTCCGGGACCACATCGGGGGTGCCATATGGCCCCGCCCTGCATAAACATCTCCTCGCCATCACCAAAAGTATCTCCACATTTAGTACATCTTCAAGTCAATCATCCATTGTGTTAATCACAACAATGCAAATACATATATACATTAACATGTATTTGTAATAGTCATACATACCGAGCACATGTTGGATGGAAGTGGTTCTCTCCCGCCTGAAGTACTTTACCGGTTATATATCGCTCGCAATGATTGCATTTGATTCCAAAAAGTTTCTATTAATTGTAAATTAAATCATTTAATACAATATAAAACATATAAAGCATTTAAAGTAATGAGAAAGTGATTGACCTGATAATCTTTTTCACAATAAACCTTTCCATCTTTGCTCATATATTCGCCGTGAAGTACAGACTTACAGGCTTCACATTTGAAGCACCAGATGTGCCACTGTTTGTCTAATGCTATTAAGGCCTGACCCTCATTGATCTCTTCTTCGCAAGCATTACATTCTGTTTCAAAATAATATTTACTATATTTTGTGAGACATATAATGATTGGCGAGTGAAGTGCTTACTCGGACCGAAGCCATCGGGTGTATGAGAGGAGACCACCGGAATTTGGACACATTTGGCGCATAAGCACTCCTTTCCATTCCACGTAACTTTATCGCCCGTAGGAAAAGGTTGTCTTTTAAGGATATGTATAATGACATTAAAGAGTTGGACCAAAAGTCAATCTGAAAGCACACTCACTGGCAACGGCTGCATCGGAAACAGTTTTGATGATAAGTATTACCCAAAGCGGTCACAACCTCTCCCTCAACAAACTGATGACAGGCCGAGCATTTGGTTCCAAACGACTTTTGGTAACAATTAGTACAGTAATAGTTTTGCACCGCATTCGACGTACGGCTAAAAAACCCACCCGTCGACAGAGATGAGTTACATTCTGCCAGTTATTCATAACAAAAAAAAGTGTTATAAAAAACTATAGCCAAAGCCGGAGGACATACCGTGACATTTAAAGCAATCGATGTGAAAGTAAGTCTTGCCAACTCTCAACACATTTCCCGAGCATTTCTTTGAACACGACTCGCATAATACTTTTCCTGTTTTTTAGTTAAATATCAAAAGGTATATCAAAAGTGTGTCATTCATTAAAGTCTATGTTATTATTCTGTGCGTTCAGAATTGCATTAAAAGTATTTTGATCTCAAATTTTGTGACATTTTTATGAATTCAAACTAAACAATCATTTATTGGTATATTTTTTATTCAATTACTAGTAAACTCAATTCATAACAATTAACAAATGTTCAACAAATATAGTGTATACTATATCAAATACATATCTGTATCATACATTGATAAGTTAAACCAGACAACTATTCTTGTTTAGTTGCTAATAAAGTTTCTATTTATAGCATTCATTTTTAATAAGTATTGTAAATATTTTGTACATTTTTTCACTTAAAAGCAAATCTAATTAAAAGAGTGAACCACAAAATATTTCCTCATTTATTATATACACAAAACAACTAAAAATGTGCCAATTTTTACATATTTAAGCTATTTTTTAATATAAAAAATTACAAATTGTAATTTACAATCTATTTTCCATTTCAATGTAAATAAAATCCAACTTTAATTTAATTGTTACAAAGTTTAACTATTATTAAGATTTAAAGTTTATCTCAAAGTTTAGTTTAAAAGGCAACAAAAAAAACAAGTTTCATCTTACAAGTTATGAAATAGTTTGCATAACAATAGTTGCTTTAAACAGATCTAAATCTCTTAAAATAGTTTTAAATTATTTAAAAAAAAGTATAACTTAAGAGAAAACTTAACGATTATGAACATCTGATGCAAACCAGTAGCTCATAATCAGTTATGAGTTGTGCACATATTTAGGCAATCCAAGGGCTATGGATTGAAGTGCATTATCTCATTGAATCTTTAGCTACAACTTATATATTTTGTATTTTAAAAAAAGAGTTCTTCTAATAAGTGGTTTATCGCATCAATCATTTTCAAAGTTGTAATACCAGAAAACGCCTCAATATTAACAAACAATAGTTTAATCCAATAATCATAACCAAGAGATGATCATTTTAGTGCATCATTTCAATACAAGCAAATAATAATAATAATAATTGTAAAAAGTCACTCCTTGTCTGAGCCCACAATTAATGGCTGCAATAGAAAAGACTTGTATTGAATAGCACTGTAAGCCTCTTCTCTAATATTATCGGATATGTAAAGAGAAAAGCATTCAATTCTTAAAATAGCAAAGCATTCATAGGATATTCACATCTGACAGCAATTCAACCCCAAAATTTTGTTGGTTCAACAGGACTAGGCTATCGCTCATACATTGTCTTATTACTTAACAATATTAAATATTTGGCTCAACTCTAATGTGTAGTTAATTATAAAATTTAAAAATACTTTATTTTGTTTATTTGTCTTAAAACTAATGCTAAACCAATATTAATAAGTGTAATAAAAATAGTTAGTTATAAAACTCTTACCATATTCTTCATATTCATACTCATATACCGTTAGACTACATATAGACACTTCTGAACACATTTTACAAATACAAACTCATATTTGAGTTCAAGATATCATCCATCTATACATCAAAACACACATACAAATAAAACAATAACTTCGTTTGACTAGTATTTTAAATCACGCAAAACTTTGGTGAATAGGTCTCCAAATTAGCTAATATTATATTCAGAGTCACAGAATTGAATGTTTGTCCAAATGGGACACTAATATAACGATTGCCTGTTCTGTAACAAAATGTGAACTTTTTTGTGGTTGTGACTGAGAATCAAATCAATATATTTTTGAAGTCATTTTACCAATTTTGAGGAATTTATCGCATATCAAGTGATACCATTAAATTCAGTGATAGTTTGCATTTTGCTGTCAAATATAAATAAATATGAAAAACTTATCAACTATTAAGGCAACACTCGACACTCATTCACCTATTGTGTGTTTAATGAGGGTATTTATTGTCCAATTTAGTTCAACAATTTATACATCAATTGTTATCATTTTATATGTGAATCAATGTATACACTGGTATTGTGACATAATATATGCATATGAATACATTAATAAATATAGTTAAATATCAAATGAAAATAATAAAATTAAGTTTTTAATTAAATATAGACTGAAACTAAATGTCTAATTGAATTGTAAGTGAAAACAAGTAAGAAGTGAGAGTGGAATAGATATGGAGAACCAAATATTTGGCTATAAATGACTCAACATTTCTATAATAAGTTATTATTATTAATAACTTAATCAAAATTAATTGCCTTAAGCTATGAATGCAGGAAATAAATTACTTTTTACCGCATATTTCATAAAACACTACATTTTTTTAAAAGACAAGGAAATCATTTTAATTATTACATTATATTTCACCGCAAATTAAATAACAATTAAAAATATTTTATTGCCAATAATATGGCTTACAATATAAACCAATCACCAAAAGTCTGGTCATTCAGATACCCCGAAAACTTAACAAATGGATGAGTCTATTGAATGGTTTAGGATGTGAATCAAAATGAGATGACAATAACTAAACCCATAAAACTGTTTTTTAAAATTTGTTTTATATTTGAATAACAAAAGTCTAACTCATGTCTAAATGAATGAGTGAATTGTATTTTATTATTATTTTTTCCAAAAACTTTTTTTTATTTATTTTTAAATTATATGACAAAAATGATTTCCGTTTTGTTTAAAATGTCAATCAATTGAATGCAAATAATTAGGAGACTATATATGGATGGCATGGAGTGGGAGTGGATGGGATGGTATTACTTAAGACATCATATATTATACTATACTATATTATAATGTCATTTAATGTAAACATTGTTTAATCATTTCATTTGTATTTAAGCCGAAAGTACTGTTAATATAATGCATACAATGATTGCATTAATTAAGTCAAATGTATGTCAGAAATGATAATTCAATTCAATTTGATTGCATTGTATGTGCAATAATGGTATCAAATATTTGGTATCAATCATATCATTAGTAGATATTTGGTTCATATTATAAATGAAAGTTTGCATCAAATCTTCAGATAAGTCCTTGAATTGCTTCAAATGGCTTCGTGTCTGCAAACATACAAACCATGGCTAATGTCTTAAGAGATTGCATGCATTTATAGATAACATTTAATTTAATCAATATATACTCAATTCAAAACCTATTGTCACCATTTGGATCAATTCTTAAGCCAATTGAGTCAACTATTAATACAATTCAGTGTTTGTTTACAATATCTAAGACATGTTTAAGGGTTGAGCTCATAATGAATGGTAGATATAAACAAGTGATTGAATGACACAACACTTACCCATAGTTGTCTCAATATGTGTGTTGTATGTGTTGTTTGTAGTGGTAGTGTTGGATCAATTGGATCAGTTATAGACATTAAACATTTAAATCACACCATATTTCTCTCACTTATAGACATCACTTATCGTCAGTGCACTGTTCACTGAACAGTGTTCACCGCATTCATAGGCGCACTGTATGACTGCAATGGCGAACACCATATGTCACACTACACTACGCCAGCGTAATAAGCGATACTATAAGCTCTATGACGACATCACAGGGAGTGTCAATGCATTGATTGAGTGGTTGAGTTCACGCAACACCACAACCTCTACATTACATCAGTTATGATGATATCCCGGTCATCACTAGACTATTAACCCATAAACCACTCTTGTTCATAAATAGTCAAACCATCTTATTTAATCCAATTGATTATTTAGTAATTATCATTGTATTGTACTGTCATAGTCGGTTTATTAAAATGTGAAACACGTGATACATTTTTGAATGCAGACAACTATTATGGGCGGCACTATTTATTTGCCATAACAAACGCCATTATAAGTACCGCCTACTGGTGTTGCATAGCAACACA
>JAQIWK010000053.1:0-28593 GCA_034695265.1 Dissorhina ornata | reverse complement strand
ATTAAATATACTTTGTATAATCTATACTTAAAAGTTATAATTAAAAAAAATAATTTTTTAGCCCAAAGTTGCTTGTTTCAATTAAATTCAATAATATTTAAAAATATGACATTAGAAATAATATTTCTATTAGTATTTCAATTAATTTGTGTTTTAATTAAATATAATTAATTAGTTTGTTTTTTGTAACAAAAGTGTAAATCATTAATATTAAACTGATATCAAAGACTAGAGTAATGAAAAGTGAAAGAAAAAGTGGTCGTCAATAGACATCAGATTCACATTTTAGCCGAGATATTGATATAATAGAAAATTAATGTTTTGTTGCCTCACAAGCAATACAATATACAATATGTTATACAATATACAGTTACTGTATGAGCCAAACATTTATATTTCATTGTATTGATTATATACTTTCTTATATCATATCATAGAAAGACTTAATTAAAGTGAACCAAAACTGATTAAACATTGTATTTTGCTACTCAACAGGATATATATATATAGTAAACACTATACCTAGCTTACTACAGGGCAATCCATTAATTATTTTTTAAAAACTAATTGTATCACAGAAAGACCATTTAAATATAATTATGTTTATTGTTAATAAACTATATTTATTAAGATAATTTTTAAACTACTATATAAAAAATATTACATATAGAATAACTTATTATTTAAAAGTTTTTTAAAACAATTATTATATGTTATATAATTCATTGAGAATTTTAACTATTTTGGTTTTTTATTAATACATTATTGCTAATTACTATAATACCATGTAACAATTTAAATAATTATAATCTGATTTCCCAAAAAACTTACTTTTTTGCTATATAAATCTAAACTATACGATTAATTATATATATAAATTAATGGATGACCCTGTATTACACAATATTGTGTACATGAAATACAGCACTAGTAAAGTAGTGCATAATTTTGCTGTTGAGAACTCAATTTGGTTTCTAAACTTATATAATATATTATACATTATGTTTAGTTAAGTATACATTCCGATGCTTACAGTGAGAGCAATGGTTAGAATATGATGAATGTCTTAATATTCTACACATTAAAACCTTAAGGAAATAGTTTTCTAATAAACCCTTTTATGCAACAAGTTTTTTAATAGAAATTTATTATTTAATTCAATATTGTTTTTTCTATATATTTTTGTTATATTCAGAATTTATGCAATTTATTGTATTATTTATATTAAATTCTATACAATATATATATTGTTTAATTTTATAAACTAGATCCAAATGCAATATAGCTTATTGAATTTTTATCGTGCACTTTAATAAGAATAATTTAAGCTAAAAAGGGTTAAAACTTTGATTACATATAATATATTATATTTTGTAAATCATATAACATAATAATATAAATTAAGTCTTTAATGTTTGAATGTCATCAATTTATCAGCAATGGCTCTCAGATCTGGAAATATTTGCAACACTAGTGGCAGCTATAATACATGATTTTCAGCACACGGGCACTACCAATAATTTTCACGTTATGTCCGGGTCAGTTATTGATCATAACTAGCAATTTGCAACAATCATCTATTATTATTGTCATTAATTTGTTCCCTATATATATATAATCAATGTTTTAGTTCGGATATAACCCTAATATATAACGATCGGTCGGTCCTCGAGAACTACCACATCAGCGCCGCCTTCAAAGTGATGCGAGAAAGTGAATCCAATATTCTGGTCAATCTTAGTAAAGATGAATACAGGTTTCACTTCACTATATTAGTTGCTTGTTCATTAGTGTGAATCCCTGTCAAACACTATTAGTTAATTAACCTTTTAAAACATGTATTTTGCAGAGAATTTCGCACTTTAGTTATAGATATGGTTTTGGCAACCGATATGTCGTCTCATTTTCAACAAATTAAAACATTGAAAACCCTATTAGCACACACAGAGTTTAGTGTGGATAAATCAAAAGGTCTGTCATACTTATTGCACAGCTCTGACATTAGCCATCCCAGCAAAAGCTTCAATCTTCACTATAAATGGACCAAACTTTTGATGGAAGAGTTCTTTAGACAGGTTTTGACATTATTTTCTTTTCATATAAAATAAATAGGAAATTATATTTTCATATTCAATAAAATGTTTAACAAATCAATGGATGTGTTTAGGGAGATATGGAAAAAGAGCTCGGATTGCCTTATTCACCCTTATGTGACCGTAATACTACTTTAATACCACAGTCTCAAATAGGTATCTATCATACATATTATGTATTTCATCTATCATTTATTATTATTATTATATATTGTATTTTGCAATTTATTATTTTATATTAATTTAGTATAAGTTAAACTAATGCAATATTATATTAAAGTTATATATTACAATTTATGGCGTGTAAAATATTTAAATATAATCAATTTTAATTTTATATTATTTGATATACAGAAATGTATCTAAAAATTGTGTATATGAGTTAAAAGCTTATTTATTGTTGTCCTACAATATATATAAATTATTTTCGTAATATATTATTTATCTTAAGAAAACAATAAAATGTATTTTTTAGACCTATGCTAAAAAATACTTCGGCGTTTAAAAATACTATTTTTAAAAATTGTATTTTTATATGCACTTTATTAAATCAACTAGTTTGATTTAAATTATTAATTTATTTGCAAAATATGCTATAAGAATTGGCAAAACCAAAATAACAACAATATTTTATTTATTTTTTAAAAACAAATTAATTAGAACTAAAAGTTTTATTTTACTATTGGGTTTAACATTAAAAAAACATTTTTATATAGTCTTATAGAAATAGAAAAGATATAAATGTTTGATTTATGTGAAAAATATTGGATGAATAAATTTTGTAATAATTTGTGTAATATTTAATTATTGTTTAATTGATGTATTTAATCAACATTGCATGATTTAATAAAATATTATTTATTTATTATTATTATATGTATAATATATCTAACCTAACATTTAAGCTTTTAATATAAAGAATAGTTATATAATTAAATTATAATCTAAAACTCACAAAATGTTAATTAAATTTGACTTTTAATAGCAAAAATTTTGTTTTTAAAATTGAATTTATTACTAGATAATTCAGCTTGGTAACTCATAGAATTGTAGTTATATATTATTATTTATACATTATTATATACTTTGTTGTTTATTATTTAAAATAATTGTATGAATAATAATTTGTTTGAATAGGTTTTATAGACTTTATAGTGTGGCCAACGATGGAGTTGTGCGGAGATTTGATTGATAGAGTGTTGTCTCATATAAATGGCCCTCAAGTAGAAGACACTAATAAAAAGGATTCTGACATTCATTTAGAGCTGAAAACTCGAGGCAAATCTTCCTCAGCAGTGATGAGAAGTCCTCAACGAAATAATCTGTCATTGGATTCGGCGACTGATTCAACAAATTTTAGGTAAGCTTTAGTTGTTTTGACAATAAATATACAAACAAGCAATGAATTCAAGCTATGAAGCAATGTCTCATATATTATATTAATATAATTAATTTTGCTAATTGATTTGTAACTTAAAACATTTGTCATTAAATGTGTGCTAATATTGCTAACAATATTGCAGATCGTCATCGAGTGCACCGTTGGCATCAAGAAGTCCGGTAACGATAATAAAAACAAATAAAATAACCAGACCTTGGCTTCAATGCCTCGAAGACAACAAAAATAATTGGCAGGAAAGAGCAGCTGAAGGTGCGATTCATTCTCATTAATATCTACTAAACAAATGTATTAATTTTTCATGTTTCCTACTAACTATTAAATACACTTAATGCATATTGTATTGCATAATATACAGTAGTTTACATTAGTTTATTAATGTATTGTAGGAATATGTATAGCATGGTCATAAGATGGATCTATAATAGCATGAAAGTATACAATATTATCATAGTATGCCATAATATTATCATAGTGCTGTAACTGCATCAAGGTTTAGGGCATACTTAAACTCATTTGAGTTATAAACCATATAAGTTTTAGTTGTTGTTGCTTATTTATACAGCACTGTAAAAGTTTGCAAACATTTACACGACATAAGACTTAAACAAAAATAATTTGTTTTTTTAGATTCAATTAAAAGCCAACAAAAACAGAGAGGAAGCGGAGATTCGACGCCAGAATCCGAGTTATAGTGATAGCTATGAAGAAATTGGTAAATAAAATACAAACTTCGAGCAAATAATGAGATAATAAAAAAAAGTACTTTTCACTGACTATTATTTAAAAGTGATTATAATAATGTTTGTGATGTTATATAATTAAACATAATTTAATTAATAAACTAATTGTAAAATATATCAAAAAATCCTTTAGATATAAAAATTTTGTTGACAAAAATGCCTCAAAACTATTTAAAACAAACTAAAGTCACTGTTGAGACCAATTTTTGATTGATTCACTCATTTTAGCACTTGTATAACAAACAATTATATAAATATATCATGATTATTTATTATATAACAAATTAATACAGTATAAATTTATATTATTATTATGCAACAAGTTCCCAAACAAAATGTTTTTAACTCAAATATTTGATTTAATATTTAGTTTGAAAAATATCAATGTTATCAAAGTTTTTTCAAGATAATTAACTAATGTAAACTAGTATCATTAAAAAAATCAATTTTGAAAACTGTTATCCATTGAAAACAATTGTTTAGAAAGTTTGTTTTTCATTCAAACTTTTTAAAACCTATTTTTGTGTAGATATTAATTATATTATATAATATTAAGTTAATAATTAAATTTTGTAAATAATTTTTAAACAAAATACTCAATTCTTAAAAAAAACATTTCATAGTATAATATAAGATATTTACATAAAACTGGTATAATTTAATGAGTTTAATTTTAGTTAAAAATTGTTTTTTTTTGTTATAATTTAATGATACAACAATTATTTTGAAAAATACATTCATATCATACAAAATGAATCAAATGTTTTGAAATATATTAATTAGACATTCAATTAAGTCAAACAACACTTTTATGAACAATTTATTTCAATTCATAATTAATAGTTGAATAAAATTTCAATAAAAAATAATATTTATTACAAATTTGTTGTATAATTTTATTGCATTTAATTTATTATAAATTTTGAGTAATATTTAATTAAAACAAATCCAAAGCTGGTTATAAAAATCTACTCTTTCATATCCGTGACCCTACTGACCTCTGACATTTAACGTGTTACCTGTTGCTATATATAACATTTGTGTTCATGAGATTTTAATAAATGTTTGGTAATTTTATACTTTTTAAAATTAATTGCATAAAATCACCTTAAAATAGATCTAAAATACTCAGAAAACATAATCAAAATCTATGGAGCTGTTTGGGATAAAAATGCAATTTTTTGATGCTTTTTATCACCCTAATACAGGTATAGTTATATTGTAAAATAATTTATAAATTTAAATTGATTCAGATGAATGTAATTATAGTTTTATATCTTGGAACTACAAAAAAGTAAGATGAGAGACAGACAGACAGACAGACAGAGAGAGAGAGAGAGAGAGAGAGAGAGAGAAAAAGAGAGTGAGAGAGAGAGAGGTTACCTGGTAATAAAGAAAAACTAGTTATTTAATTTTTAAAAACTTTTATTAACAAATAAATATTTATAAAAAATGAACATGGATAATTATGAACAAATACACCAAGTAGACATGAATGTTGTGATGGCATAATACATTGTTAAATTTAATTTTGATTGTTATTACAAGTCTGAAATGTTTGCAACGGATTCAACATATAATGCCATAAGAATCGGTTGTTTTCGATCCATTGATTGTATTGAAAAACGTGACCAATTGTATGCATGGGTGGGAACAATGCATTGGCCCATAGATTAAAACCGCTTTGAATTACATTGACTGATGGTTGCATCGATTCAGTATGTCTTGACTGTTCAAATGGTGAGGTTTGTAATGGTTGACCTTTTTTTATTGCTACATTTGATTTGTTTTGATCAACTAAACTATCACAATCTGTTTGTTGTTTGGTTAACTCACAACAAACGCTACTTGTTTTGTCTGTTTTGTCGCTTAGAAGCCAATCCTTTATAACATTATAGTCTTTCAGAATATCATCGAAAAACTTCATTTGTGTTACAGAATCGACAGAATTATTACTTTGAATAAGATATTTATCTAATGGATTACATTCGTCTGTCTCTTGAGCACCACTATCACAATCAACTGCTTTTTCAATTAGTAGATAGTCGTCATCCGAATCATCCATTTTCCATATGTCTGCCGGAATAGGTTTTGCCAGTTCTTGGACCTTAAGTTTGCATTCTTTGATAATCTTTTGCATCAGTTCTGTTTCGCGACCATTGCTGGCAATAGTGATGGCTATGCCTCTCGTGCCTTAATTACAGACAATGATAAGTTAATCAAAAATAGTAAATATATTAAACACAAATCATTACCAAATCTGCCGGCGCGTCCAATTCGGTGCAAATAGGTTTGTGCGTCAAAAGGTGTGTCCATATTAATGACTAAATTAATGTTTTGGACATCGATTCCCCGAGCGGTCAAATCGGTGGATACCAGAACCCGACACTTATATTTGCGGACTTTGTTCATAGCTTTGAGTCGCTCTGATTGGCACTTCTCGGCGCTGATGTAAGTGGTCTTCCAATTCAATGCATTCAGTTTGTCGCACAACATACGGGCCCTACCATCAGGTCATACATTCAATTGTATTTAGTAGTCATTCGTCTATTACTCATCAATACATACCTCGTCTGATAGTTAGAGAAGACCAGACACTGAGAAAACGACACATTCTTCAGGATCTCAATCAACGGATCAATTTTGTAGTCAAAGTTAATGTGATTCAAGTGATGGTAAGGAGTGATTGTGTAGAACTGTTTAACGCCAATCAAAGCCGGATTGTCTGCGTTTAGCCGCACGAAGACCGGTGTCCTCATGTATTGAGTGAGAAAGTGTGCCAACTCTGTCGACATCGTGGCAGACGCCGCTATCGTTTGCTTGTTTTGCGGCAAACATTCAAATATATCGTCCATTTGTTGCCGAAAATTGTTGTCCAAAAGTTTGTCGCATTCGTCCAAAACAAGTAAACGAATTGAATTAGTCTTCAGGACATTGAGTTCAATCAACTGTTTGATCCGTCCGGGCGTTCCCACCACCGCTTGACATTTGGCCATCGCTTTGATATCATCTTTCAGTTTAGTGCCACCGATGACAGCACAACACCGGATATGTTGCGAGTGTGACGCCAACGATGTCATGACATGTGCTGTTTGGACAGCAATCTCACGGGTCGGACAAATGATGAGCACTTGTACGGCATTGGACTCGAGAGCTTCGAGCAGTTCCAGAGCTATGACCACAAATACACAGGTCTTACCGGTGCCCGACTTGCTCTGCACAATGAGATCTACACCGCATCGGCCCAACGGTATGGCATGTAATTGAATGGCCGACAGTCGCACAAAGCCCTGCGACCGCAGACCCGACACCACACTCGGCCGAAGTCCTAACGATTCAAAAGTCACTTCACTCTCACTATCTTCGCCGCCAACTGTTGTCACATTGATGTCCTCCGATCTCCAGATGGTCTTGTCGTCCACGTTGTGCGCCAATTGTCGACTCATCGCTACACCTAATGTCTGGTTAGACTAATACCCGACTTGTATTACCCGTACGTTTGCATTACAATGT
Source organism: Dissorhina ornata (assembly GCA_034695265.1). Taxonomy (NCBI): domain Eukaryota; kingdom Metazoa; phylum Arthropoda; class Arachnida; order Sarcoptiformes; family Oppiidae; genus Dissorhina; species Dissorhina ornata. The sequence continues at coordinate 20,845 of JAQIWK010000053.1, read as the reverse complement.
GATCAACAATGCATTGCATCACAGTTTGAGTAATTGATTCAATAGAGTGAAGCACTAGTCATACATTGAATGCATTGTATGATTGAGTGATTCTTATAATTACTGAATATTCACTCAATATTCTGCTCTATTCTGTACTGAATTGAATGAATGAAACAATTATATGACAAACAAATCATTTACACAAACAAATATAAAACAAATATTGTTTAAAAGTAAAGTTTACTACAGTAACTGTAGTACAGTTTATTCAAACTTTTATAAACTTATATAAGCTTATAATAAGCTTTACATTAAATAATATTTGTTTGATTAGTTATGTAATGTAATGTAAATAAAAATGAACAATGTAGAATATAGACATTGTAAAATTTAAAAATTAATCAATTTTGTTTAAAACTTTTTTCAACCTCAAAATATATATAGAATTATTTGGTTATTAAGAAATAAAACTTTTTAGCTTTCTTGTTGAAAACGAATTATTTAATATTTTAATTAAATTTAACTTTTATATTTGGGTTTTAAAAATAAATTTATATTCAATTAATATACAATTTTTTAAACTAAAAGTATAATGAATAAAAATAAAAATAATAATGAATTTTATAATAAAATTTAATGACATAATTATGAAAAGAAACTTCAATTTTAATACTTTGACCCCTTTTTTCTTCAAATTTATATGAAGAAAGAAATTGTATTTGAATAGTATGTCAAGAAAGCACTTGAATTTGTTTATATATACAATAATTTAGTAATTGATAAGAATTAACAACTTATATAACAAGTTTAACAAATACTATATTTTGAGGCCAACAATATTTGGTCACTCTTTTTAATCAGAAATTAAAAAGTTTAAAGTTTTTTGTTATTTAATACACTCTTATTTAAATATTTTTTGTATATTTTACTAAAAATAATGATTTGTTCAATGAAAATAATATTTAGTATTATATATGTAATTGAGTTTATAGATAATTCAATTGTGTGTGATAAAAGTTCGCAATTTCCGTTTAATTTAAATAATATATTTAATAAAAATATAAAAAACATTTTATATAAAAATATAGTAATTAAAAGAAATGTTCGCTCTGTTCATAGTGTGGGTTATGAAGCAATAGATAAGTTTGAAGCAAAGCAACAATTAATGCTTAGTTTTACTGAATTGCCATTGAATGGAGTGGTGGCAGACAATAAGATAATGCCAAATAATAGTTGGCAACATTTGCCAACTTCTGACCACTTGTTTGATCCAAATGCTGACATCAATAGACTTAAAGAAACGATTGAATCGTTTTTATCTTTCACTCGAAACAGTTTGAGTAATAAGTCAGCAAAACTAGATGTTCAGCAACGGATCGTTAATGTATTCAAAGAAAATTATTTATTGACTTCAACTCAACACTTCATGGCTTATAGCGAAGAATCAGCACAAGTATATATCTGTATATATTAATTAATATTATGATGTATTTATTTGTAAATTATTTGGCTTTCATTGATTAAGCATTTAGAAGGACTTAACATAATAGGCATATATCCGGGCCTATATAGGAGCAAAGGTTTGGATAAAGTGTTACTCATAGGTGCACACTATGACACCGTTGACAGGACAGGTGGTGTCAATGATAACGGGTCGGGTGTCAGCGCTCTGCTCGAGATTATTCGACTCATTAGTAGTAATAACTGTCGACTAACTTATTCAGTAATGTTTGCAGCATTTGATTTGGAAGAATATGTAATGTTTTAAATATAAATTAATTATAAGTTTTGATTAAGTATTAATATATTACTTAAATTACATATTTATATTATCAATCAGGGAGCTCTCGGAAGCAAAGCGTTTGTTAATCAATATCTGATACCAAATGAAATCATTTCAAACAAATCCCAATTTGAAGGCGCTATCATTTTGGATACTATTTTAAACTTTAACCATACATTTGGCTCTCAAGATATTCCCTATGATATCCATAGAGTAAGTGTTTGCTTTGCAACCAAATTAATCAATTCACTAAAATATTTACCAATTAATTATTTAATTTTTTCAGTTAGCAATTATTTAATTTAATCTAATTGAATAAAACTAATACTTACCTGATTCAATACATATTTTGTTGTAAGATTAAAGTTTAATTGATAAACTATATAATGTAAAATTTATTATTGAATTTTAAATTAGATCAAATTGAAATTAATGTTTAATTGTCGGTATTGTTAGGCATTACCCGAATGGAGTAAAGAAATGAAAGAAAACCGATTCACTGGTGACTTTTTAGCTCTAATTTACCGTCAAAATATTGACCATAGATTACAAAATACAATCAAAACATTTTGGAAATCAAAGTCCAAACAAACTACAAATTATAAATTAAGTGAATTAAGTATTAAATCATTAAATTCAACGCTTCCCGACCTAAAGACGCTTACAAATCACGCAAATCTTTTGCGTAGCGATCACATCATGTTTTGGTACCACAATAACCCGTTATATAATCAAACACTTAAAGCCATTCTGCTTACAGATACCGGTAAATACCAAGTGATCAATCAGTATTCAAACTAAATTACTTTTAATTTTAGGTCCATTTAGAGGCTATATGAGAGACTGTTATCACACCTTTTGCGATAATACAACTCATTTAAATCACAATAATCTTATGTTTTTAAAACAAACGGTTCAAGTGTTGGCTCAATCGGCTGTACAACTATCGGAAGGCAAATGCAATAATACTTAAAAACATAATACAAACAATTGTAGTTTAATTTCAATCAAATAAATACAAATAATGTTTTTATAAAAAATTAAATATCAAGTAAACTAAAACTAATTGAGTGATTAGTTTTCAAGAAAAGCCACATATTCTGTAAGTTTGCCCAACTGTTCCTCACTGGATGACAGTTCCTCGATATTAATCGATGGTTTGGATGGCTTAACGAAATTGGTTGCCACGTCTAGAGTCCAGCCCAGACTCGATATCGTTTCAATGGTCTGGTCTTTGGGTAACCCTATGTAATGAATCACTTCATCCAAACTGATTGAAGTAAAACCCTTTGAGATTAGATTAACAGCTCTTTTACGAGTGGTCTCTGAAGTATGAATGAAATATAATGACACAAATGTAATGACAAGACTAATGGTATTGCATATGCATTGCAATGATAATAGCAAACCTGCAATACATTTCATCACATTCTTCAGATGGTTGGGCCACTCGTATGTGTCAACCAATGGATAGATTGGCGGCAAATCTCGGTTCCATAGCTTGACTCCAATCTCCCAGATGTGACCCAACTCTTCATTGTCTGACTTGACATTCATTGGTATCCTTTTCCACAACAGTTTGGCATTTGGTCTGAAAAAAGTGGACACAAATTGTTAGCATTTAGTCATATCAATAGATCCATTGTTATCTCATACAAGTCATTGTTAAGCAAATAGATGGCCAACAGTTGTCCATAAATCTGCGGCGACGCCACTCCTCCCACAGAATCTAGTTCTTGTCGTTCAAGATCTGTGGCCAACACCGCGTAATCGGGCCTTAAATCCATTACCGATGAAGATATCAAATATTTACCACACTTTTGACTATCACTTCAACACAAATAACGTGTTTTTGTGTCAATGAATACAAAGCCTACCAAACAATGGCATCGATTGACGTAATTTCAGAGTCATTTGACTCACTCTTTGGTAACTTTTGAATATCAATGAAAAAAAGTTGACAATAAAAGTGTTGTTTAAGTTGTGATTGAAAGTGATTTGAGACCTAATTGGTGTGACTTATGGGTATGATATATGATTAATATGACAAATAAGTGTCCAATTAATTGATTGAATTGGTTGTCAAAAACAGACCACAAATCAGAAAACGATGAAAACGATACAAACGGCGAAGAAGATGATGAAGACCTGTCGACCAATGGTGATACTCAACACGTGTCGGACAACAGTGACAACCAGTCGACATCGGTGTCACACGTGGGCCGCAAACCACTCAGTGGTATGCCGTGTAGTCTCAAGACTCTAGTGATGGACAAAATACTTGAACCCAAAGACGGCTCACTATCTATTGAATACATGGTATGATTGGACGCCTCTATATATAGCTATAGCTATTATGAAGATATACTATATATTGATTTGTATGTTGTTTGTGATGATAGGGCGCAAAGTTTATGGCAGATTTGTTGCCAAACGGGACCATTCGGTTGCAAGAGACCAAACAAGTGTTTGTCAGCCCATCTTCTTGGGTCAATCACTGCCGAAAGTTGGTTAGCGTTGACGCCAAACTTGGCAGCGCCTGGTCTACCATTAGATACGATGGCAAACGCTTGGATTCATACAAACTTCGGTGGTATCGAAAACAAAAGAAGATGACCGGCGGTAAAGACTTGGACGGCGCGTCCAATCAAACCGATGTCAAGTTGAGTTCGGTTACGTTGACCAATAAAAGTGGTCTCTATTTGAATGAATCGGTAGACATAGAAAAGTATGGCAACAAAACGACTAAAGACGTGAATGTTGTCGACCATAAACTATTGGGCAACCGATCCGATGAGCGGCCAATGAATGTATTGGTTAAGTGCGAGCCATTTGCCGCTTTAGATCGCATCCAACCATTTACTATCACTATATCGACAAATGCTTTACTTCTCATTGACTTTCACTGTCATCTGACGAATATAGAAGTTGTAGGCTATTTGGCCGGTAATTGGGACGTTGCGGCCCATAATCTGGCTATTCTTCAAGCATTTCCCTGCAGAAGCAAACTAACCGATAGAGACAACGCATCTCTGGTTGAAGAAGAGATCAAACAGGCTATGGAAAGAAGACACTTGAGTTTGATTGGTTGGTACCACAGGTAATGATTGAATTGATTGAGTTTTAGATGTGAAATGTAATTAGAAATGTTTGCCACCCCAACAGTCACCCGAAAGCTGTTCCGCAGCCAACCATCAAAGACATGGAAAGTCAGATGGAATATCAGATGGCAATGAAGGGCGACAGTGATTCATCGTACACGCCATGTGTTGGACTCATTTGTTCGCCTTTCTATGAGTTCAATGACGGCCTATCGGCCACTTTCCAAGTCTATTGGGTTATGCCTCCACCCGAGTACCGGCCCAATCAATACGGCAAACCTATGCAAATGACTTACTCTGTATCCCGGGATTCATTCTTAACGCAAGACTTGCTCTTAGAAATGGTTTGTTATAATTATATTTGCATTAAATATATTAAAAGTAATGATTGAATTGTCATTTCAGCGACTTTTGGCCCACTTTTACTCCATTTCTAAGGATTTTGTAAAATTTGCCAATGAATACAATGATAAAAAGCAAACATTTTGGCAAAAACTTCAAGTTTCACTTAAATCTAAACTACCGCGTGATCTGTTGGACATTGAGGGACAATCGGCATCACAAACACAGGTCCAACAACAAGCGTTAACACACTTTTGGGCTTTTATTAAAGGCTTACTAATGCCTTAACATTTGGTCCATTACTTAATATACTCTACTATCATCTTATCAAACAATTATAATTTCATTATATTAATCATTACATAATATATTTATTTATTTTAATTGTAATTATAGTCTCATTAAATTAAATTATACATCCTTACATCTGTTAATAAAAGTTTTGCACTATTTTTTTGTTTTGTTATCAAAATTAATTTTCCAAATATCCGGTGCTTATAATTAAATTCATTTGTAAAATATCTTAAAATTTACTTTTTATTAAAAGCTTTCGTTTGTTTTTTACAATCAATTTATAAATAATTTATACTAAAATTATATTAAAGCACTGTTCAAAAAATTATATTTACAAAGCGTGTTATTATATAATATCATGTATTGTTATCGAGTAAATTGACTACTAATTGATAGCATTATGAATGGGTTGTCAAATGCAATATTCATAATTGTATTAATTAGTATATCATTTACTACAATGTCAACAGGGTCAATTAGAGTGTGAGAGAGAGAGAGATGTAAGTATATTGTGGGTGAGGTTTGGGTACAATTTAATTAGACAATGTGTGTTGAAATGAAGTGTTGCGGCCCTATTCCACACCCATATATGCCACGGCCGAGGGGTCGGGCAGTGTATGAGCGCAATGTGCAACCATTTGAGTCAAACCCCACATACATATAGAGTGGTCTATAATTATTTTTATGTTACCATAGTTTCTCACAGTCTTGTCAGGCCTCTCGCAACTATGGCAACATAAAAATTATTATAGACCACTCTATATGAAAACTATTTTGACATTAAAATTAATTTAATATAATTTACTAAATATAAGAAATAATTAAAAATTTGTTTTACAAAAAACAATTGTATATAAACGAAGTGATAAATAGAATGTATAAATGCTATTAAAAGTGCATTAAATTGACTTTTACTCTCAATTTACTTATACTGTAATAACTGGTAATTTGCTGGAAATATTGCTAATATTCCCAATTTATGACACATAAATCACGTTAAAATCTATGCTTCAAATTAATATAATACATTGATTGTAACGTAATCCATGTTTGGCAGGCAATAGGAGGGAGTATTGCATTTGTGCCCGAATACTGTCGAACCCCATCACAAAATATCCCTCTGTTTTGATAGAGAATATACAGTAGACTTTCGATATAGTGAACCACTCGTTACAAACTTCTTATACATTATTACTAAAGAGTATTCACTATATAGGAGTTATTGAATAGAGTAATAAAGTAGAATATAAAGTAAAGTAAAGTAGAATAGAGTAGAAGTGGCCAAGGTATTTCAAATGGTTACTAATGTATACACTTTTTTACTACAGAATAGTGACAGAATAGACTTATGTATTGTGTATCGAAAAAGTCCACTGTATGTACAAAATGTGTCTTATATTAATATAATACGACAATATATATAAACAAACTTTTGTTTTATAAATAAGCTTTACTTTTTTTTGCTAAACGCATACCAAATGCCAAATGCACTCAAACTGTATGTTTTCTCTATAATGTATACTGTATTTACAGTTTTATACTTAAAAGCAACGATTACTCTAATATATAAAGCAATTTGAAAATATCCAAAATAAAGGCACAATTATATTAAAAGCGTAAAACAATTCCTGTGCCACTAATTGACCAACAATTGACAATTGACTCGACAATTTGGGTTGGGTTTGGTTGGTAGGTATGATAGGGTATGGCCGGTAAGGGTTTGGTTTTTAATTGTTCGGATGGCTAACTTGATTATAATGTTATGTAATGTATAGTTTTAATTTGCACCGGAAATTCCCATCACTCCCCTTTTATAAGTAGCACCCAAATTGGCCAACTAACTACAACTACATTACCTAGTTTAAACTAATCCCTGTAATCTTATCAAGCTTACGTATTAAATATATTGGTCAATCAATGGTACAGCTTATTGTCACTCCTTTCATAATACATTCCTTATGTACACCACATTATAATTGCAATCAATACTAATTGATTTAATTTATATTTACAATTATTACATTACAACTAAATATATCTATTTATATATTTAAAAACAAAATAAAATATTTTTGATTAAAATTTTTTGATAAAAATGTTACTTTCTTGGAGACCGATATCTAATACATAACTACAGTATTAGTGTTACCGGAATAGTGTTATCATTTAGTATTAATTACATTATAGATTACATTAAATATGTAATAATGTGTACAAAAGGATGTAGAGCATGAGGAGATGCATATACACTTGTAATGTAGAAACTTGTATTAAAATGCAGTTTACTTGAAAACGGGAATTATTGTCAATCGAGTACCTGTACTGGCAATTGTCTATATTGGCAATCATTCCCGTAAGCAAAACATGATTCCCATTTTGATAAGAAATGGTGGTATTCCTCATGAGAAGGGAATCCCATTTGCGAGACTAGGGCTCAACTGCACTAGTCATGACTAAAACAGAGCGTTTGGTTATATACTGTAATGAGAGTTAATGTGCATAAATTGGCACAAATGTGGTCATCACTGGTGACGCTTCATATGGAGGGCCAGATGGTCGGAACGGGAGAAGCATCGCTCACAATGACTGCATTTGAATGGTTTGCTTCCCGTATGCTTTCGGAAATGACGAGTCAGTTCATCAGATCTGGCAAAACGCCATTCGCATCCCTCCCACGAGCACTTGTATGGCTTCTCACCTAAACATTACATATTCAATACATTTACACACATTAATACAACAGCATATCAATTGAGAATTCAGTTTATCATATCTTTTATTGATATAATCATATCATAGATTAGTATTAATCCCACACTTTTGACGGCTTATTTAATTCAAATTGCAAACAAATGCAAAGCGTTAAGTATAACAAAAATAAGTCAGACAAACAAAAATTGGAAACTTAGGCAACAGTCACAACATAGATGCTAATGATTTCAATATTAGACATTTAGACCAATCGATATTACATGTTATACTACATTAAGTTATGATAGGAGTCATACATGTCATGGTATAAGTGTGGTGGTTATGATATGGCTATAACAGTCAATAACTTTATTGCTATTTAACATTCAAACAAATGGTAATATTGATGTTTTATGCAAACCTGTGTGCGTCCTTTGATGGGCCTTAAGATGTGATGATTTGGTGTAAACTTTTTTGCATCCATTGAACTGACATTTATGAATACGGCGTTTTGAGTCGGGATTGATTTCAAAGCGACCTCTCGATCGTGAACTACACTGTGGCGATACATTTGTAGGCAAAGGTGAGGCCAAACTCAGGTCGCCTTTGGGTACATCGGATATTGCAATGACTGCCGAATCGACTGATGCATCGGTCAATGGTATGGTCAATGGTGTGGTGACATTGAGCGGAACAGTTGCCCCTTCGCTCAGGTAGTCAACAGTCCTGTCAATTAAATTGACTTTTACTTGCGTTTCGGGAGAGGAAGGAGGCGTTAGAGTAGAAGTTGAGTCTTCGTCGTCCTGTTTATGAAGTTTGCGAATCAGATGCGAATGATTCGTGTGATTCAATTGATGATGACTTATGTGTAGCGAAGAACTATTGTTTTTCGATTCCATCGACATCTTGGCCATTGTTCTTCGGGAAGAGCTTTTCATTCTATTCTTAATTGATTTAATGGGTGCTTGACATTGAAGCTGTTGCTTGAATGTAGTCGACACTATGGCCGCTATAGTCTGGGCATCACAACTGTCCCATGAGATAACACTACTACCACTTGAACTTAAACCCGAATCCGAGTTCTTTTCGTTGATATCGAGATCCGAGACACTCATCCTGTCTTCACCGCAACTATCAGTTCCGCACAGAATCAGTGACGAAGACTTCTCGTCTTCGGTGTCAGACTTACTCTCTATGTCTGTAATAATCATTTCGTTTCTTCGGTTTCCAGTCATTAATGGCTTTGAAAACATATCCCACGGATCAGAAGCAAACTGATCTAATGACCTGATCTTAGGCTCATCTTTGAGGTATCGCTCCATCTCTAGCATTGTCTGCAATCATTCAAACCATTAGAATTTCTATGTCTTATAGTGATATATATAGCTATAAATTTAGTTATCATTTAAAGTCATTTATTACCAAACAATTAAATATCATGTAAAACATGTCAACTCTAATAAATTACAAATATATCAAATAGTTTGTATAGCTGTAGGGCTGCCCACCCTCTGGTCTGCTCCTAACACCTCATAGTATATTTAGAATAGCATTCATTTGCATACAAACTGTCAAATTGTGTTCAAACCAGTTATCAAACGCCTAATTCAAAGATTAATAACTTTCCCATTAAAAAGTGACAAATATATTGAATAACAAACAAAACTATATTTCAAATAAAAATACTTGAATTGAATGTTAAGTTAGTGTGAATATAAATCTTAAGTTAAGTTAAGTGTCATAGATATTGTTTGAATGGTTGTATAACTAGTGTTGGTATAAGAATAAGAAGGTTTTCATTGGTTTCATTGAAAAATAAATTCATAATTACAGATATATTTAATATATATATGTTGTAGTGTTTGACAAACTGATTGTTAGGATTAACTGTTTATCGTATGAATGCAGTCATACCGTGAGGAATGCAGCTATGAATTCAATGTTTACATGATATCATCACTACATCACTACAGCATTACTAGTGTTAGTGTAGAGTAGAGTCTGAAAATGAACTTTCATTCACATCCATACCCAACCCGTACTGTCTAATTGTTTTCAATTAAAACCATTAGTTCCTACTAATCCACATCCACTCACACTAACACTACACGCATTGCCAATTGTATCAAGCTCAATTAACTCTACCAATTGTTCAATTGTATAATTACAGCTAAACTTATATCAAAATATAATATATATTTTGCATTTAAATTATTTGGTGTAATACGAGTCATACAGTCATTAATATACATAAAAACGAGTGAATAAACAATATTTGAAATAAACATTTTGACAATTAAATGATTGAATGAATTGACAAGCATTTTGAATAGGCATTCAAAGCAGTAATAGTTAACTACATTAATGTGAATAACATTATGTTATGACGAGTATTGGTATGCGTTAACCAATTGGTCATTAATGGTAAGCGCTATGCGGTGGCCAAACGGGCCGTACAGATGAGTGGATCAATAGAGTGACTATAATGGATATTATATATTATCAATGATATAATCAATACCTGTTGCCATTTATCTTCGAGTGACAACTGGGCCGATAAATATCCCGTTTCTTGGATCAACTGAAGCTCTTTGAAGATGTGTCCGCTGGGAAGCACATCCATATCTGGACACGAGATGACACAGCAATGATCAACACAACTGTCGACACATTATAATGTATAAAGCGATCACTTGATTGTCAGATGATATACATAAGGATGAGTTGAGACCAGAACTTCATCTGTTGTTTTGACAATAGTTTGCAAATCACTTGCAATTGAATCGAGAAGTGAATCACGAATTTGTTTGTATAACAGACTCAGAGGAATGGGGGCTGAACTATGCGCCAGAGCTCACAGCACATACTCCAACAGTCAAACACTCAATACAACCAATGCTATAGCACTACAGCACTACAGACACTGTATTGCAGTGCCTCTATAGTCAGTCTTCAACTGACATATTCAAGAGATGGCGAACACAGGAAATCATTGTGGCCTTCACTACCACTACTCTCTAAGCATTACACCAAACATACCATTCACTCCATGTAATCACATCCCTTCCCACTAATACAGCATTACTCATACACTCTCTCTCTCTATCACTCTCTGTGTGCAACACATGCATTGGCGTCCTCTCAAGGCATCCAACCAAACGATGGATCAATGAATTTGAATCAATCATTGAATGATTATGTGATTGAAATAAGTGGTGAGTGGCCACTGGTCACTAAGACAGTGCATACGCTTACAATGATAAGTGATTGTGCAACAAAAAGTGCATATATGCTAAATAATTATAGACTTTTGTTAATGCAGTAAAAGTTTTAAAACTGCATATAAACTGCAATCTGAGTGTATGTTTGATTAAAACGTGTAAACAGTTGTCGGCAGCACAGGTTCTATGGTGTAATGGTCAGCACTCTGGACTTTGAATCCAGCGATCCGAGTTCGAGTCTCGGTAGAACCTCTTTTTTACTTTATTTTTTAAAAAGTTTTTTTAATCACTTTTTTAGTTAATTACTTTTAATACGTTAAAAACATTTGTGCAAATAATTAATTAAATTAATACAAATGTCTATATTTATGAATAAAAATGACAATATTTATGATTGATATAGCGTTATATTGTAATAACTGTATGTATAACATAAAATAATAACATTTATAAATACAATGATAATTATTAATTTAAATAAATAAATTAAATATTAATACCCTGTTTGTGATGAATGATAAAAAGTTTTTATAAGTATTATATAATAAAACATTTGTTATTACAATAAAATGTAAAGAAAAGTAATTCAAATTCAATCAAATAGTTTGGTCCACTTTTGTTGAAGCACTCTAAACGTTAATTTGTGACTATTTTTTGACAATTAATTGACTATTACTTTACAAAATGCATGATTAGTGCACTATATTTGTTCTTCAGATCACTATTTGATTCATACATTTCACACCTTTTTTTAAATGCATTTATGAATCAAGTTATAAATATATCAACGGTTATACAATTGGGATTACTATCACTCGTTAACAAAATTTTTTGGTATAAATGTATATAAATTAATAAAATGTTTGTTTGACTATTAAAATGACTGGTTTTGGGATCAGTTCAACACAAATATAGTTTGCGTTAGACATGAGACAGTTGTTTGCTATGAGAGATATGACTGCCGGTAGTTGTCATGTGTTTTTGCTTTTGACAGTTGCGAGCGTTAGAGATGGCCAACTGTGAGCCGACGATGAGTTGGCTTTGGCCACTGCGGGTGCTTCGGGTGCTGCCAGAGCTGATACGGCAACACAATCTGCCATAGAAGCGGCCCCATGAGTCTATAGTCTTGGCCGACCAAATCCAGAAGCCAGAGGTGATGCCAACAATCAAACACATGATATATTTGAGCAAAAATAGCGAATAGTATGGCGTTTCGGGTGTATTATGACAGCGACAGTTATGCTGTTGTTGCCAAACATCTCTATAGTAGTACTCATACAGATAACAACCGATCACTACTACTCCGGGAACTATATATAAGAATGAGAATAAGCCGATCCTAATCATCAATTTTTCCAGTTTATCGGCTTTCACTCTCTCTTTCAATAGCTTTCGTATTCGGAAAAGTGATATAAAACCGGTCATCAGGAAGAATATGCCGATTATGATATACATGCAAAGAGGCGTTATTACAAACGTCATTAGGTTATTCACATCTTGATTGCCAACGTAACAAACGCCGGCAAAAGGGTCGCCATCGACCGCACCAATGCCTAAGATAATGACCGATTTGATGGTTGGTATAAACCAAGCAAACAAATGAAAGTATTGCGAATACCCGGCAATACCCTCATTAGACCACTTGAGTCCGGCCGACAAAAACCAAGTGATGGTTAAGATAACCCACCAAACACTGGATGCCATACCAAAAAAGTAAATCAATAGGAATACTATTACGCATACGACAGGTGCCGGACCTGACCGTTGGTACCGAATCAGAAGGCCGTCGCAGGCCATCGAATCGTGGCCTATGTATGATCTGATTAGGTATCCAATTGACACCATTAGGTAACAGCCGGATAAAAATATAATGGATCGCTCGGGATATCTGAAACGGTCTGAATCGATGATGAATGTAAGCACTGTTATGCTCGTACACACACAGCACACCACCGCAAACACACTGATCCAAAACACGGCCATCTCTTTCTCGGCTTTGGTGAAGAACACCCCTTTACAGGGTATTAAACAATTAGCCACTCCTCCCGTTTCCACACGATTATTAAAGCGACGGTCCATTAAGTCTTGAGCCAAAATCAACGGGTGTCTGCACTCGCACTTACATTCATTGCCAGTTAAGCCTATGTTGCCGTTAGGGGCAGACCCTGAAGTGGCCGGTCTCAGGATGTGATCGCCGCGACCTTTAGGGATAGTTATAGGTCTTCGATTGGTTGGTCGCACTGTTTTGTCTTTAGCTTCATTCAAGTTGGTTGACATGGATTCGTCTTTATTATTATGATTGGGTGTAATGGGTTTGGGTGATAGACTATGTTGTCCATTGTCTGTTAGTGTAGCGCCTAAAACATTAATCATCAAATCATTAATTATAATTATGTCAACCAATGTGTCAAACAATGTAATACCTTCTTTGGAGTCCATACAGAGTTGTTGTTTATCGCCATAAATGGGCAAATCGTGGCAATCCATGCGTTCAGGCCATGCAAACCCGTAGTGTCTCATAATAGGAGCGCATCCGTGCTTCTGTGGTCATACATCAGGTATGAATCAATTGAAATGCAATCACTTTATAATAAAAACTTACGGCTCTCTCGCACACGGATCGACAAGCGGGTAACCTTCCCTGGTAGTCATCCATACAAATGGGTGCATACATTGAACATAAAAAGAAACGCAAGTCTTCCGAGCACTGGATCTCTACCAATGGCCAGAATTGGTGAACTGTAAGACATTTGTATATTTGCTTTCAATATTTTATATCAATATAAACTTGCAATTTATCGTTTAGATACGGGTTAGATGTGAGTATAGACCCTATAGTTAGAAATAGGATGGTATAAATACCTTCGAGACCAGCTTCCTCTTGAGTATCATGATGAAATTGGTTGGGCATCACTGTGTAGTTATACCCGATTCCTCTACACATAGGTATACTGATCTCTTCGCACACACGCTTATCACTCAATACACTACCCGTGCATAACATCACACCAAACACTGTCCATAACATTGTCCACAACATTGTCCACTCAAATATTGGTTGCAATTGCAATTGAGCCAAATTGGCTCTTAAGTTGGTGCACCCAATTAATTAACTAATATTATACTACATATGCATATATAGTACATATTTAGAGATGTGTTGAGTTGTGGCCACTGGCCAGTCATACGATCAATGTCTACATCGGTGGGTGTTATAAGTGGTGCAAAGAGTGCGGTCACTGGCAGTCATTTCATTGAACCCAGTGTTGGCTCACATTCAGCATCCAAAGCACTCTCACATCAATACAATCCGTAAAAAGTATTGATTGAAAAACACATTCAAATTAATCGATAAAAAGCCGCACAAACAGAGCAGACACTGCCATCTCTTATACCAAACACTTATTTTCAGCGCTTTTGTCATCAAATGTGTGTTCAATTTGTTGGCAACTTTTTTTGACACTTGTTTTGATAACAAAGTTTTGTAAATTTGAATACAAAATAATGTGTAATTAATAAATGTTGATTTGATTGTCAATTGAATTAATGTATTGATTGTTTGAATGATGAGCCGAACCAATCATAATTCTCAGGACAAGTTGTCGGGAATTCCTCGACTGGTCGACGATCTGCACAAACTATGCGAAGACAGAGAGTCATCGGATGTGATGTTTCTGGTGGGACGTCAAGAGACGGCCGTTTATGGCCACAAAGTTATATTGAAAGCTCGGTTTGTTTGGCGTTTGAATGCCAGTACTTTACTAACCATTTAATTGCAATTTGCATTCAATTATTCAACAGTTGTCTAAGTTTTCAAAACGTTGGAAGAGCTGAAGTTTGTAAAGTTCCCGGCACTACCGTCTCTCCCAATTCTCATACCACTCCTAATATGGGCCCAAATGCCAGGTATTGACCCACTTATACATTGAATTTATAATTAGTAAATAATTAAATTTATAATTTAAAGTATAATCCGATGGCCGCAAGCCGACCCTGAAGTTGTTGGACAAGTAGTTGGCTATGTTTATACTGGAAAAGTATTTATATATTGAATATTATATATTGAATAAACCAAATTAAAAGTATAATTATGAACTAATCAGATAGGACTGCAAGATTGCAATGTGTTTGAGACCCTGACCGTCGCTGGAGAGTTAGGATTAGAAGAATTGATGCAATGGTGCGAAAAACACATCAATACTAACATATCTGTTGACAACGCGTGCAGTTTCCTGTCCACCGCCATTAAACTGGAGCCAAGAATATCAGGTTTGGCTGTCAATTGAAATATGTTTGAAATAAATTAATATATGTTTTGAAATGAATTTAAAGAAAGCCAAAGTGGTTTAATTGACATCTGTACTTCATTTGTTGGTCACAATGCAATTGAATGCATCAAAACGTAAATCACATTGCAATTTGCAATTTTTATTATATACTTTCTAATTGTATTTTAAATATCTATTAATCTGATTATAGGCCAGCATTTCTGAATCTGTCCAAAGAAGCTATAATTCACTTAATTTCATCAGATTATGTAAGAATTTATGTAATAAATAATTTTGCAGTTATTAAACAAATGGTTTGAATTATAGTTAGCCTTAGAAGAAGCCGATGTATTCCGAGCGGTGTTAAACTGGGCTAAACATAAGACCGGTTAGTATAGTAACGATATGATCTCATTTGACATTATTAAACAATTGTTTGGTTACTTTGACAGGAGTTTTACAACCGACCCATCACTGGACTGAAGAGGAAAGAACCCGTATATGTCAAGTAAGTAGTGTTACAATCAGTGTTTGTTTATAAATATAATAATTTTGTGTTTTTTATTTGATAGCAATTGTCTGGAGTTATAAATCACATCCGAATACTTCTAATCGATAGTCAAGTGTTTGCTGAAGAGGTGGAGCCGACGGGTGCGGTGCCCATAGAGTTATCACTGGAGAGGTATAGGTTGGCAGCGCTTCCCAATAAATTTCAAAACAGCGATGACAAGAGAGTACAGCCGAGAACGTCGACCAAACTATTCCAGGGCTCACAGCTGTTGAGTGGAGATAAAAGTCAATTTGAATCAGTGCTCAACACATGGTATGGATCGCCCAAACAAATGTGGAAATTATTATACAGAGCATCGACTCACGGCTTCTCTGCCCAATCATTTCACGAGTACTGTGACGGCCAGTCGCCCACATTTGTCCTCATGCAGGGACCTAATGGACACCTATGTGGTGGGTTCAGTGACGTGCCGTGGGCTAAGACATCGGCCAACCGGGGCCGATATGTGGCTTCTGATAAGGCTTTTCTATTTACTCTGATAAACAGTGCCGACGTTCGGCCCACAAAGTACCACATCGTTAAGAAGATGTTTGCCATCGCCCACCACTCGGACTACGGGCCAGTGTTTGGTGCGGGCGCTGACCTCTCCATTGCCAACAACTGTAACACTAATTGTGATTCCTATTCAAACCTTCCGCACACTTATGATGGCGATAGCGCTTCCAATACTGTCTTAATGGGTGACTATAACTTCTCTCCATCAGACTATGAGGTCTTCACCACTATTCCCATCACTTAATTGTTTGAATAAATCAAATAAACATTTATATCATTGTAATTATGATTGAACTAATGCCATACTAATGCATACCATGTTAATTGATCCTGATACAGTGATACTGATACTATAGCAATGAATCATGTTTTGTAAACAAATCACTACACGTGATTGGCTGTCAAAACTATTAAGTCATACACATATAGAGTGACGTTAAATGTTTGGGGTGTTGTTTGACTAGTTATATGCTATGATTGGTGTTGAACACAGTTTGGATGATATTGGGGGACAATTTAAAGCACTGGTTGGCCGTTGTATTGAGTAATAGTGTATTTGTTTGACGTTTGTCCGCATTATTGCTCATCAGATGTGATTCAACGAGTGATTGACTGTCAATGACTGGTAAGACGTGTCAAACAATTAGTGATCAGTTAATTATTGACGCAATGGTTTGAATTGTTTTGTTTTTACTCAACAATCAACTGCTTTTGCAGACAATCAAAGAGTCGATGGGTTTGTTTGGTAAGCGAGCGGTACTTATAGTGATATAAATGTAATGTTAATAACATTGGTTTGATGTGACATACAGTGAAGAGTTAACTATTTGGACACTTAATGGCATTTAATTGAAAGTTTGGTGATATCAGAGGTGAAGAGTGCAATAATTAAACACAAAAGGCCTATACATTAATGTCTTGGTTAGTGAACAAACACTGGTCAACAAATGCATCCAAAAATGGTAAATATATGATAGAAATGAATGACACAATTGTGTCACAAATGTCTTGTGAAATGAAAGCAAACGAAAAGAGCGAACAAAAGTCCAAATCAACGCTTAATAAGTTGAAGAAGAGATTGACTACAAGACTGGATAAGTTATGTAAGAGTCGACCAGTTATTGTAATTGTCATTAAATGCTAATTGAATGCCATTTTGTTGAACAGCTGTATCGCGGGAACCGTTGCCACAATTGGACGGTCAAAATGAAGTATATATTGATTAGACAATTGATGTCATGTTTGTAATGAATGTTTGTTTAACAGAACGTTCAAATCACCCGAATCTCAATGAATGGCAGTTATTTGAGTAAAGATACGATGACTGCTTCAAACTCATCCTTTGGTGACACCATTACATCAGATAACCATCAAAAGCCATCTAATGTGCTATTAAATGGTAATTAAGTTTGATTAATGATTTATTAATTCATAATCTAATACACAATAACCTAAACCAATGACAGAGTACAGCAATAGAGTTATAGAGAGTCCACCCAAACCCCCTCCACGAACCACTTCATGCAAGTCAAGTGATCCTCAATCCGACCAAAACTTAAGTGATATGAATATGAAGACAAATATGGAGACAATTGATGAGAAAAGCCAGTCGACTCACACTCAATCAAAGCCCAGTTTTATGCGGACATCAAAACAATTGTTTTCAAAAGTCAAAAGTCGTCCCAAATCTGAAGTTTTTGTTACAAACACTTCCATTGGATTTCCAGTTCCCATCGCTAAATCAACTCGATATTCAACTATTGATTTTACTGTAAGTTTTGATTAAAAATTATGTATGAATTTAAAGTAAATTGAATAATGATTTGGTTATCAGACCAATAGTTTATCATTTGGACAAATGGAGTCATACGTTAAGTTGGAGCAGTTAGGAGAGGGCTCGTACGCGACCGTATATAAGGGTTATAGCAAGTATGATATGATTTAAATGGATTTAAACTAAATTACTCGTTAACTATATTGACTGATTTGTTTGGTAATAGTCTGACCAACAAAGTGGTGGCATTGAAAGAGATTCGTCTACAAGTAGAAGAAGGCACTCCATTCACGGCAATACGAGAGGCGTCACTATTGCGTGGCCTCAAACACGCCAATATTGTCACTCTTCACGATATCATCCATACCAAGGATTCATTGACTTTTGTCTTTGAATACGTCGACACAGATTTGAGTCAATATTTAGAGCGACATTCGGGTGGTTTGAATGGACACAATGTTAAACTATTTATGTTTCAATTGTTACGTGGATTGGCATTCTGTCATCAAAGACATATTTTACACCGAGATTTGAAACCACAAAACCTTTTAATTAGTCACATCGGAGAACTTAAACTTGCTGATTTTGGTTAGTTAGTTTTGGATTTGATTGTTATATTGATTAATGTATGATTGATTTTGTATTGTAGGTCTGGCCAGAGCTAAGTCGATACCATCGCACACCTACTCTCACGAAGTGGTCACCCTATGGTATAGACCACCCGACGTCTTGTTAGGTTCTCGCAATTATTCCACATCATTAGACATTTGGTAAAAATAAGTTTGAATTTATTTTCAAATTGACTTTTTAATCTGAAATGATAACTTTTTTGGTTTAAAAGGGGAGTGGGTTGTATATTTATTGAGATGGTATGCGGTGCGCCCACCTTTCCTGGTGTTAGGGACCCTTTGGATCAATTGGACAAAATATGGCGCGTTTTGGGAACACCTTCTAACGATTATTGGCAATATTTTGATTTACTGCCCAATTATAACAAAGGTTTGATTAATTAAAGTTTGAATATTTTAATATTCATTGATATATTGTTGATGTTTTTTTAAGGATTGGTATCATATCAACCGCAACCTCTTTCACAGGCCTTTCCAAAGCTTTCATCAATAGCTTATGGGGAAGAGTTGGCCCAAATGTGCCTTAAATTAAAGCCTAAACTTAGGATATCAGCAATTGATGCGATAAAACATAAATATTTTAGTGATTTGCCTCAACAGGTGTTTGGTTTGGATGATAGTAAGTATTATGTATTATAATATTGTTAGAGTATTAATGATTGATTGGTGAATGTTATAGACGTATCCATATTCCGAATCGCCGGATGTCTATTGAGTTCAGAAAACAACAACTTTCCCATTAGTGTGAGCAAAGCTGCTGCTAAACTGCGACCCAAGTAGAGTCAACTCATTTCCAATAAACACAATATCAAGTCATTTATCTTTTAATAATTAATAATTATAATTCAAATTTACTCCAAAGATATCAATATAAATGTTTAACGCTTTTATATGGCAATAGAAATGTGAATAGAGTCTCGAGTTTTAGGAAGTGGTTGTCAAACAAACAAAAAGTAAATTATAATTTATAAATTGAATCTCAATTACATTCCCCAACAATATTTATTTTTGGTTTTAAATGTCATTCAATTGTCATTTTTTGAAGTTATACTCATATTTTATTATTTAAACATTTATTTTATTATTTTTTTAATTTCAAGCAAATGTTTGACTGTATTTTTAAATGTTTTATATATATATTTTAATATTACATTAATTTATATATAGAGTGTCTAATATTGTTTTTTAAGCAGTAAGACTTTGTACTGAAAGTTTTCAAAATAAATATTCAATGTTTATAACAAATTCGAGGATTGGCCTCAACAACAGCTTTCAAATGCTCTTCGTCTATATTAGACGGCCGACCAGAACATTATCCAACACTTGTGTTACTCATAAATTTATATATAATTTATAAATTTCAATATTTACAATTTATTTTCCTAACTTAAAACTAAATTTTCATTATAAATATTTACTGCTTAAAAAACAATATTAGACACCCCAATACCGATCTGAATAACAATCTAATCAATAAATATGTTTATGTGATGTCATATTGATGTGTCATTTATTAATTGTAATGCTTTATATAAAAATGTATATTTATATGATTGCATAATATAATTATCTATTTTTAATTCAATATACATCTAAACTTTGCATATTGTAATAAACTACAGTAAGAAATTTATGTCTCTTAGCACACGTTATGTTACATAGCTTCAATAAGGCATTTATGAAAATATATACAC
>JAQIWK010000052.1:0-28994 GCA_034695265.1 Dissorhina ornata | reverse complement strand
AAAATTTATTAAAAATAATATACAATTTAAATGAAATAACTTAATAAGTAGTGGATGGGTTGTAATAATTATGTTTAGCATTACATTAAATTAAAATTTAATTATTAAATAGTCAATTATATTTTAACACAATTTGAATGGACAATATTTTAAGCAAAGTTGGTTAATAAAGTTACAATTAATGGTAAATTTAGATAAACATTGTAATTAATATATAATGAATTAGTGAATGATATAACGATTATATTGATTAGTATTTTTGGGACTTTTATTGATTTGATTGGTATTTTTGTTTGTATAGTTAAAACAGCAAATCAATGGACTAATGGACGCAATCAATGAATCAATGAATGATTGATTTGAGACAACTATTTCATGTGTTTGACTACAAAATTTCACTAACATTTGATAATTTATTTATTTTTGTAAGCATTGCTTGCTTTACCGCTATATATAAAATAAATTTCAGATATTAATTAAATTAAATGATAACTGATTGATGATTAGAAATTCAATAGTTTTAAAACTTGTAAGACTTACAAGTTGTAAGTTAAATAAATTGGACATTTAGTATATTATAATTGAAATATTATAACTGACTATAAATGAATTAATTTGCGATTTATTTAATTAATTAACTAAATCAATCTCAAAACAAAAATTAATTTTAAAAAATTTTTTTTTTAAAGATAAATTAAATTAAAATAATATTTATACTATTTAATAACAAACAAATAATGAGATAATTATCCATATACATTTAAACGGTTACAATGAAATGGATTGGATGACAATTTTAAGAAAAATATATTTAACATTTCATTTATATTTTTGAAGACAAATTTAAAGTTGTATTATTTGGTGGAAGAGTGAAGAAATTTATATTTAAAAAATGGCAACAAATTGTCTTTTATTATCCGGCTGTTAATTCTTATGTGTGAATAAATTGACATTCAACTAATAGTGGACGAGTTAACAAGTTAGATGTGATTGATTGATTGAATCACAAAAATGACTTTTTTTAGATAAATGTTTTAATGATGTATTGCTTTATATAAAGTAAATTCTTGAAATGTAAACCAATTCACATCAGAGTCTTCATTATCCATAAATATTCACATAATAGTATCCAGTATTGCAAGGGAACGGGCAATTGACTCGTCCTTAAAAATAGATAAAATATTGTAATAAACTTTTGTTTCAAATTATAAATTAAACCCATTTTTATAGACTATAAGCCAATTTTAAATAACTTATTCTGAATAAGTATTTCAAAATTTTACATTATAAACTAACAACTTGTAAGTAAACTACATTTTATTTACTAGTATTTACAACTTATAACTAGTTTAAGGTGTAATTTAGTTAATACTATAAATGAAAATTATATCAAAATTAAACAAAACACTAAATTGAGAAAATATAATTCTTATATGTTATAATTCTGTATCATTCTGTATCATTCTGTATAATTATGAAATAATAATAAAAACCTGGACACAAGTTTCCATAAACTCTTCGATAGTGACGACTCCGTCTTTATTGATGTCTAATTTCTATAGACAATAATAATGATAAGTAAGCAAAACAAATAAATGTATTTATAATATAAAGACCTGAAAAGTGCGGTCGCAATGATCGCGAAGAGTGCGTTCATCGATCACTGGTATAGTACGGCGTCCTATGAGTGCATATATTGCACACAATATTTCACTCAACTCTTTCCCTATAATTTGAAGCAAACATTATATTTGATTGAAACGAAAGTTATATTAAAATGAATGGTAAATGTGATTACTGGTAATGAATCCATCGTGATTGATATCATACAGACGGAAAGCCCATTTCAACTTTTCCTGTGACGAGCCGTGACATAACAATGATAGCCATTGCAAAAAATCCTATTTATTTGTACTATTTATTAGACATTTGTCTTTTTTTTAATCAAATAAAAACTATTATCTAATTTTATTTTTAATAATTTAGTTTACTTTGAAACTAATCGCTTCATTCTTGTTGTGTTCAAATGTCCTGAAGACATAGTGTGCGTATAGATTGACGTCTGAAATGTATTTCAAATTATGAATCAATTAATAATTTTGAAATTTATATTACATTAGTTTATTTGTAGTTAACATAATTAATTTGAAAAATATATGAATTTGTTTAAATATCTAAAAATGGATACAAAATAAACAAATATCAAAAGTGTATAAGAATTTTATTTATTTATCTATCCTATGGTTTTAATACAATTATAAAATACTTTATTTATTAAAAATTTTTATTCAAAATATTTTTAAATATTTATATATTAATATAAATAACTAGCATATTTATGTATAGATAAATAAATAAATATATTATTTTAAATTATATAATTTAATAAGAATATAAATGTTCACTAAATAATTGGTATGAAATGTTATTTAAAAATAGAAAATAGGTTATTGAAAAATTAGTTTAATACATTTACTTTTTACTTTTAAATTAAAACTAACTAACAATTTTTTTGTATTGAATTAATTTGATAAATTTACAAAGTTAAATTATAATAAATTTATAAAAGTAATAGACTTACTTCCATAAGGAAAAAATCTTGTAAATATTTCTCTGAATGTATCTTCTTCTAATAGACCAGATGGACAATCCTATTTATATCATGATAAATAATACAATTTGTATTTAATATTGGATTTTTAATTCTCTATAATATTTAATAATTATATTTTATTGTATTTATAAATTATAATTTAAATTAAAAGTTTATATTTTAAAAAATTTTGAATTAAATTCACAAACTACTTAAATTATCAATAAATTTGAAATTATAAATATTTCATATCAAAACATAACTTATTTAAATTTGACAAATCTTAATTTAGCATTACAATTTAAATATTAAGAATTATTACATAAATTTGTAATTTGATATTTAATTTTAATAAAATAACATAATGCTGATACAAACAATTATTCACATTCAGGTATGCTTATATAAACGCGATTTAAATTTAAAAAAATATATTACAAAATGCAACAAATTTTCTATAAATTATTGACTAAACATTTAGATTAATGTTGAAGTAAATGATAAAAAATAGTTAATTGTAAATAATGAATGCAATGTACTTTACCTGTTTGAATGTTCTGTACATAACTTGGATTTCCCTTTTAGTGAATTGAGTACATTTGCAGAGTTCAGCCAAACTCTCTTTGGGAGGGCCCGCTATACGGAATGAACACTTGCGTTCACTTATTTCTTCCATTTGGTTATCACTTTATAATTTCAATCAAATTTGGCTCAAAACATACGCTAAATATATATGAATTTAAAATATTAAATGCAAATGACAAATGTTGTGATTTCTTATTAACGATGCAATTCAATCGTATAAGATGTTTGTGTCATTTGTGAGACATGACCACATTTTTATATCGATCTAATGGCCTGTATGTGCGCGTACTGACACTCTAACACTTGATTTAAAAACATCGGCGCATTCCTTGCCTTTAAATCTATTGTATAAACATTTATATTATTCTTATAAATACTAGCCTATCATAAGAATTCAATGCATTTCTATTTTTTATAAACATTTTTTGATGAATTAATCTAATAATCATATCAATCAATAATAACATCATTTCAAATAATACTATAGTAGTCTTTTCTGTTGTTGAAATTGAGATTATATTTTGAAATATTTAATGATATTATGTAAAATTTATTATTTTTAAATTTAATCTGTATTTATAGATTACTTATAGATTTTTTATTGTAAAATATTTTTAAATTTTGTTTTAAATATAATTTATTGGTAACTGATATGTATATTCAAAAACAATTTATTATTTGCTTTATTGCATAAATTTTAATTTTATTAAAATTTATAAATTAATTTAATATTTAACTAACATTTATTATCTAACATATCAATGTTATTGTATATTATTTATATCATAATATAATAATTTTATCAAATTGATCAACTTTTTAAATTAAATTTGCTTGTTTAAAAACTATTCATAATATTAATTCTATAATTCTTTATAATAAAAATTTAATCAAGTTATTAAATTATTTGCTAAATCAATAGCAATTAATAATATATATAAATAATTTTTAATAATGCACCAAATGAATTAAACCTTTATAAATAGCATATAAACAACAATATATTTGTAATGTTATCATTTAATATATAAAAAAAACTCTATTAGTGTATTAATTATTTTATTAAATAATTCAATACAATAATTAATAATGATATATCATATATGCATTATAAAAATCAAAACAAAGCTTTTGTTTTGTTGAATATTTATTGGTTGCTATGAATTGCAAAACTATGTAAGAAAAAACATTTGCCTAACATTTTACAAACAATAGATTTCAGATAGAATTCAGATTCTGATATTCAGAATATATTTTATTCACAACTAATTTTTTGTAATACAAAAGTTAGAAATGGATTTAATACCAAATCAAAATTATACATCCAATGAATTTATAGCGGGTACTTCATCTAATTTACACCTAACCTGTCCCTCGTGTCGCATAACTATCACCCAAACCAGACCCCGCTCTATGTGTCCATTTTGTGGCAATTTTTATGATCCTACCGTTGAATTAGATATAAGTTTGCGTTCAGATTCACGATTAAGAAGCGATTCTCATCCAGATATTCTTCGATTACCACCAATTGTAAGTTTATAAGTGTATATTTTAATACACCATATACTGTAAAGTTTGATTAATGAGTCATTAATAATGACCATGATAATTTGAAAAGGATTCTGGAAGACAGCTACTACGTGTAACAGGATTTGGACCATTAATTACTGATGGTTTAGGTTAATACAAATGATATTGAATTATTTTGATAAAATATTTTATACAAAGATATTAAAACAAAATTACAGGAGTTATTCACACGTATATAACGGGACTATTATTCCGGCCGCACACAGAAGAAGATACACCCAATCTGTACCTAACTCTGCCTCCAATACACAACAACCGATCAAATCTTGGTATTAGAGATGCGTCCAATGTATCGGATGAAAATCATTATGGGTTTGAAGTGTCAAATCCAAACAAAAACTCTCATTTATTTCATACGTCTCTCGAAAATAAACAATTTTCTTACAACAATCATAATAATAATAAATTTATGTTAAGTCCTGTTAATTACCCAAAACGTGATAAAACATTACAAGAATTTAAGTAAATATAATTTGTATTAATTTAATATATAAAAGTTTCTCATTTTAATTAAATTAATTTTAGAGATTTAATAAACAAATCAACAGAATGTGCTGATTATACAGAACTACACGACTTTTACGAACAAACTTTCAGCTCATACATTGAAATTAATGCACTTTTCAAGTCAAATCCTGAACAAGAAAATGCCAAATTCAATGATCCGGAGCTTAAATTACAACTTATTTACGCAATTTATGATGAACTGGCTAATCTCGTAAGATTTATCACCGTATATTTTGCTTAACAAGTAATCTAATTATTATATATTTTACATTAATAAAGCCATCATTTATTAGTAAAACTGTATTAAAAGGATTGATCGCTTCTTTGACATCAACTGAACAGTAAGTAAATGTAATTTTGATTAATAAAAACTTTATTAATTTATTTAATTAGATTAAAAGCAAAAGATGAAATTCGTGCCATATTTATACTTTTGCAGGTTAACTATATTTAAACAAATAATAAGTTAAACAAAAAACAAACTAATTTACATTATATTTAAAGAATCCAATATTTAGTAATCAGTCGTCTTATAGTGTTTTCGCACACTTAATGAAACGTATTGTGAGTCTTAACAGCGGAGACCATCAGCTATTGATTCACTGGCTTTCAAAGTATAAAATTAACTAATTATATTAAATAATTATTAAATTATATTTAACTTAATTTGTAATTAGTTTAGAGGGGGATAGACTACGAGCACTGGTCAAGCGATTACTACAATTCATAACGATTCGTGAGTTTCCGCCCAATAATAGACATAAATTGCCGTCAATTAGTAAAAGTAGATTTTGGATTCCCTGCGCCACTCGTGTATTGGCACTCATTAGTATGTTTGACGCTAACTATTTACAGTATTAAATCAAATTTAAAGTAATTTAATTAACTTTGATTACCATCTTTAGATGCGGCCAATAATAAAATGATGCCAAATGTGATTAATTACACTGAATTTTATAACTACGCTTTGGATCACATAAACCTTATGTCTGAATACTACAGGTGGCAAAGTCCGTCCAAAACTAATCGGTTAAACCATTACCACATTAATTTAATTTTGTGACATTATATTTAATTATATTAATTTTTTAAATAGGTTTTCTTACTGTCAGTATCCATTTGTCTTAAGTATTGTAGCAAAGAAAACAAGTAATACAATTAAATTTGTTTATTAATTTAATTTATATCTAACAACAAAATGTTTCAAAATTTATTACATTAAGTACTGCAAAGAGATTCAGAACAGCAGATGATATTGAATGCTAGGGTTGGTATTTAATGTTTATTATATAAAATTGTCAAAATTTAAATTAATTACTATATGTTTTAATTAACAAAATAATACAAAATTTTTGAGATAATATAATAGCAACTAATATGAATCAATTATTAAAATTTATTCAATAGCAAAGTCTATTGAGTCGTGCAATTCACCAGCAAATGGCAGATATAGATGTATTTTTCTTAAATTTAAACATCCGTCGGTCCAATTTAGTATCCGACTCTCTTAATGAAGTAAATTTATATTTAATACATTTATAAATGCAATTAAGTTAGTTTTGTTATTTAATTTAAATAGATCGCTAAAAAACAAAATGATTTGAAAAAGAAATTAAAAGTTACTTTTATTGGCGAACCTGGACTTGATATGGGAGGGCTTACCAAAGAATGGTTTTTATTATTAATTAAACAAATTTTTCACGAAGATTACGGTATAAATAACTTGAAATTAATCATAAATCCAATTTATTATTTAATTAAAATTATTTGCCCAGGTATGTTTGTATATCACAGCAAATCTCGATGTTATTGGTTCAGTACAGCCCAAGTGGGCAACCTTAGAGAATATAACCTAATTGGAGTGGTAGGTTTTGTAAACATATTTACATTGTTAATTAACTAATTTAAATGCTTTTTATACTTTTTAACAGTTAATGGGTCTGGCCGTCTATAACTCAATGTAAGTATTGCATGTTTTTATAATAATAAAAAAATTTAATTATTAAAACCTTAATGTTATAAATATTTGTTTAAAAATAATGTAATTTGATTGAATGAATAGAATACTTGATCTGCATTTTCCGACTCTTTGCTTCAAGAAGTTGTTGAGCCCTCCAGTGGTTCCACAAGACGTCGATAGATCACCGGTAGGAATGTGTAACATAACTATGGATGACTTCACACAAGTAATGCCTGTGAGTTAACTGTTTATTTGTTAAATATAGTTTATTTGTCAAATCAATCATTTATTAAATTAATAAATTTCTAAAGGATGTGGCCGTTGGTCTCAAAGAGTTGCTTGTTTATGAAGGCAATGTCGAAGAAGACTTTTGCATGAACTTTCAAGTAATTAACAAGTTTTAAATAAATAAAAATACATTTAAAAAGATTTTTTTAATTAAAAAGGTATCGGTGGAGGAATTTGGTCAAGTTAAAACTCATGCCCTTAAACCAAATGGACAGGATATTACAGTTACTAATGAAAACAGATTTGGTCAGTTTTATGTCAAAATCAATTTGTTATTATTTTTATCTAAAATTGAATTTTATTGTATATATAGAATATGTGGAGTTATATATGGATCTAATCTTAAATAAAGCTATTTTTCAAGCCTTTAAGGCTTTTTATTTGGGATTTCATAGCGTTTGCGCTTCAAATGCCTTAATTGTAATAATTATTAGTTAATACTTTTGAAATATATGACTCAAATATATTTACTTAAATAGATGTTGCGACCAGAAGAAGTAGAGGTCCTGGTGTGTGGTATTGCCACCATTGATATGGATGAACTAAGAAAAGCCACTGTATATGATGGATATCACGAAAATGACACCATCATCAGGTGTGTTCATGTCTTATACCAAACTGTTAACTTACTTATCAATTGATTGCAATCAAAACAGACATTTTTGGGATATAATTAAATCCTTTAATGTGGATTTGCAAAAAGATTTCTTGAGATTCGTAACGGGAAGCGATAGAGTTCCCATCACTGGCATGAGTGATATGAACTTTAAGATATCAGCTCTTAATGGCAGCACAGATATGTATAGCTATTTACAAATACTAATAGTTAATTAAATAGATAGATATAATAGAAAATTTGTATCCAGGTTGCCCATATCGCATACGTGTTTCAACCAATTGGTTTTACCCCGATATACAACCCAAAAAATACTCAAACAGAAGCTCATTATTGCCATCTCTAACGCCGAAGGCTTTGGACTCGAGTGAAGCCGACGTGTGATTGTGTGGCACTTGTTATTCATATTATATGAATCATATATACAGTATATATGGTTATATTATATAACTTATATATATATATATATATATATTGTCCTGAGTGTGACTAACATTATATACATATAATTTTGGAAAATTTGTAATTTAATTAAATATAATTGGATAGAATATCATTGGATAATATGTCCGGGAACGATATATTAATTCACTTGTTATCAAATATTTGAATAACTTTAGGCCTAAACAATTTAATTAACTCAAAATGATTTAATATTTTATCAATAAAATTTAACATTTAATTAGATACTATATAAATTATACAATATAATGCAGATTATTTGAATTGACTAGAATACTAATTGATTATATATATTTAATAATTATCAAATATAGATCACATAATACAATCATTCATTCATTTAATTTTTGTTGTTGAAATAGAGTTACGCAATAAAATTTATATATTTTATATAATATTAAAGAAAGTAATTATTTAATTATATAATAAAATAAAACAATTTATTTGATTATGTTGAGTGTGAGATATTACAAAATAAATTAAAGGTAATTTAAAATTTAAACTTTAATATAATTTGATGATTTGGACAGCTATGCAATTGATATAACTTATATGATATAAGAAACCAAATCTAATATTTAATTAACTACTCAATGCATTCAATATTCAAACTTTTCACAACTTTTCACACAATATTCAATATTCTCTACATTCTCTACATTCTCTACATTCTCTACATTCTCTACATTCTCTACATTCTGTAATTCACAATCTCATTCAGATTCTCAATATATGAATACAATGAGAGCGCATGCGTTCACTCCAATACATTGGCGCCAATCTAATGCATTAAATATACATTTCATCACAACAACAGTCACTGTTTACTGTTAACCACAAAGTTTGTGGACAAACACCACAATGACTACAACTGATCCAAACTTGGCTAAGATTTCCAAAATGAATGGCATTATCAACCATATGAATGAACAACAGTTAAGACAACAACTCCAACGACTCAATCTGGAAGACAGGTCTGAATTGAATGCTTACTATTGATGACAATGACTCATAAATCAATCAATCAATCAGTGGTTCAACCGATTCGTGCCGAACACGTCTGAAGAGTCACGTGAAGAGTCAGGTGTTGAGTACGACTGTGACCTATCATTACGATATCATATGTATAGTGGACTTTGAGGCCACGTGTGACTCACCCGATAAGCAACTGGAAATTCAAGAGATCATTGAATTTCCGGCCGTTTTGGTTGACGTCAAAAGCAAACGCATTGTAACTTTAAATGACATTCAATTGATTTGATTGACTAATCCATTGATATGTCCAAAAGGTGGACACATTTCATCAGTTTGTTAGACCCAAATGCAACCAACAATTGTCACAATTTTGCACTGATTTAACAGCTATTAGTCAAGAAGTGGTCGATAAGTCGGACTCATTTTCGCAAGTTTTGGATAAATTTGAGAAATGGTTTCACACTTATATGCAAAACAATGACATTCAGTCTTACGCGTTGGCCACTGACGGGTATGACAAACATTTTATATAATATATTATAGATTTAGTATTGATCTATAAGTATGATTACAGGGCTTGGGATATGACACACTTCTTTGCTCAATCGGTTAGTGCCGTTCAAATGACTGTCTTTTACTATATCTAACTTTTTTTTAAATTGAAATTCAGTGCAAACTTCATGGCATCGCTTACCCGTCTTATGCCAAACGATGGATTAATATAAGGAAATTGTTTTGCACTAAATACAAGACTCAAAAGGTACACCAATTAATGAGTCATAACTACCAACGATACCTAAATCTTTGATTGTAGTTATCGTTGGATGCAATGCTGACACATCTTGGGATGCAATTTAACGGTAGACAACACTGCGGTTATGACGACGCGATGAATATAGCAAATCTGTTGATTCGTATGATGATTGATGGCACCAATCCAGTGATTAATCAAAGGATCAGTTGGCATAAGTAAGTTATTGTTATTATAATAAAATGTTTGAAATAGTAATTTTGTAAATTGATTTGTTTGTTAGCTGTGAACGCAAGTGTTGGCTAAACATGAAGTGTGGTTTTGTGCGGGTCTTTCACGACAAGCCGTCCGATGGACTCAATGTTTCCGATTCTGACGATTCCATACCCGAACATATTATTGAAGACTTAAATGAACAAAAACTGACCAACAGTTTAACCAAATAATATATTTTATTGTATTTATTTAAATAATTTGTTTCTCATTTTGTTGTTTGAATTTTTTAATATTTTAATATCTTTTATATCAATTCTGTCCGATTCCTAAGAGAGTGTAATTCAATTCAATTAATTATAAATCAATATATAATTAATTATGACTTAACAGTTGTTTTCCACATTTTAATAAAAACTCGTTTTCTTCTTAACTGACTGTACTTTTTCTGCATTTTGAGTCTCTGTTGGGGAGAAACACTTCTCTCCACCACTAGTATAATGCGCGCCCACTATGTGTCCAACAAAATCATTCAAAAGTATACATAAACTAATCATATATTTATGTTATTTTGTTGCCATCACTCCTCACCTGACGAAGCCATTCATTAGGTCGCGAAGCGATATCTTGATATGTCTTTCCCTGTTATCAATGAATTTTAAATCAAAATAATTATTTATTTATTAAATTAAAAAATGTAATTAAGATATTACCATCATTGCGATTAACATATTTACTAATAATATGGATACCAAGATCATATAGAATGTGAACATTAACTATTTAATTAAATGATATTATTTTCAACAAAAAATATATAAATACACAAAAAAGTTTTATGAGTATTTGAAACCTTAGCTACGGTTGGATGATCTGTTTTATCGAATTCTTCATAAATATTAACAAATTCATTCAAAGACATCAAAAACATAGACATAATACTGTCCACAACTCCACCAAAATAATTAATACCGGCTCCAGAATGTGAACGAAATATAACAAAAAATGCTATAATTTTTTTAATTAAAATAAATTATTTTGAAATTACAAATTAACTTTGAATACCTTCAGCAAATCCGATGACAAAAATCATATAAATTATAACAAAACACAAGAGATCCGAAACTATCATCTTATATATCATAACCACAAATGGTCCGACAGTTTTGAATCCTCTAAACAAAACCAAATATATGTTTTTAGTGACAATACATATTGTAATTAAAATTTATTTTTATGCAAATGTAATAAACAAATGAATTATTTAGTGAATAATTTGTAATAATATGTTAATTACCGACAAAAGAATAACAGATTCATTGGCGTTAAAAACATAGCTAATGCTATAACTCTGTCCTCGTATTCAGATAAGCAAGTGATTCGCAAAGGAATTGCTGTTATGATTAGTATACACGACAACAAGAACATTATTCGTCCTGGTACTTTGCTCTATATTCAATACAATTATATTACCAGTATATTATATATTTTTCATTATATTCATTTCAATTTATGATATCTTATTCAATGAGTAAACATTTATATTGAAATTTATTAATCTATTTTATGTTCAAAATAATATTTGTAAAATTAAAAATTAATACCAAAGTTGTTATAAATACTGGCCACGAAAGACTGGATGCTTCAATATATGCTAAAGTCAAATAAATGAGTGAACCAATTGCACTCATTATCTCAAACACTCGTAATATCTAAAATTAATTAATTGTTATATTTTATATTTTATTATATAATTAATAATTTTTAGTATTAATAATTATGTATATTAAGTAATATGTGTTTAAAATGAGTAATTACTCGATTGAAAGGCGTATCGAAACGATGTAAAAGACAAGAATCCAGTGTTTTATTATTGTCTTTATTTAAATGCTTTTTAGATATATTTTCATAATTCACAGGAATTATAGTATTTTTTCTTGAGGTATGAAAACCAGTCTTATTGTGAATTTGCAAATAAGTTTTGCATCTATTCATAGGCACACACACGTTGTTCGTGTGGTCTGTTTATAAATTTTATATTAAATTAATAAACTATAGATTTAACTAATTTAAAAAATATAATTACTATTATTATCAAAATCAACACAATTGAGTTTATTGGGAGAAACAGTCACAAAAGGTGCCGGTCTTAGTATGAAAGCAAAAAATGTAACCAAAAAATAAATGCCATAAAAAGCTATTTGTCGATAAAATCTATTAAGAGATAAATTATTTAAAACTTATTAATTATAGTCAAATATAAAACCTTTTCTTGATAAAGGTATTCCACTTGGCCTGTAATATTTCAATTAATAGGCCTTCAAACATATCCAGGTGACCCAGTTCATCCTTTCAATGTATTTTTTAATTAAAATAAAATGTATTAAATATATATGTTTGTAAGTTATAACTTATAAGATTAAATTATAAATGATAATGCATTATTTTTGCATTTTTGAATTAATGAATTAATTAAAAATTAAAAATTATTTTTAGTTTGTAATTATATAATGAATTAAATGATTAAGCAAATAGAGTGTAATAAATGTTTAATAAATAAATTGCTACCCCAAATGCGACCACACTTAAGGCATTGGTGGTGATGATGTGTCCCGAGTGGACATCTATTGAATCAATTTCCTCCAGAGGATAGGCGGCGAACGCCTGTTCGCAGAACTGCCAAAACACTTCTCTTTGAAGTTTTAATATATGAAAAAACATTTCAATTCGTGTCAATTTGGCTGATAGTGATAACGGGGTTAGACCTTGCTTATTCTTTACGCTTGTATTGTATACAAAATTAATTATTCATTATATATATATATAACCTATATATATATATATTTCACATAATTTTAAATATAATAAGTTTTATATAAAATAAGTACTTACTGCAAATTAGCTCCAAGCTCATATGCTAGGTTAAACATATTCTGTTTTTAAAAATCATTTTAAATATTATGAATCATAATTTATGATATAAGTTTATATAAGAGTACAAATTATTGCTTTAAATTAATCTTACAATTTTATTTGCAATTACACTCATATGAAGAACTGTATTGCCATTAGTGTCTTCACTGTTAGGATCAGCTCCTTTTGCATACAGTAATCGATAACAATCTTCGAGTTCAAGACAAGCGGCAAACGATAGAGGATATTCTCCCCAATAGATGTGACTTAAACATGATTTATAAAAATAATTACGATAAGCATCATATACACTGTATAACTAACAGTGTTGTAAGCTGGGTAATATGAAAACACAAACCCCATATAATTAGTTTGAGGTTTCAATTGGTACTGTTCGTGTTCGAGCACTTCTTTACGCGACTGTTTCTGGTCATCAGCGCAAAAGAATTTACCGATAGCTCTGGCCCTCACATCTGCTCCATTGTTCAACAAAAACTTAACCATTGATAGGTCTTCGTTCACTACTGCCATATGTAGAGCTCCCTCTCCATAGTACTCGTCATCCAAATAAATATCTATACATTCAATCAAATTTAACAATATTTTTGATACAATTCTTAATATTATTTAACTGATAGTACCATTAACTAGTTTTGGAAATAGTTTAACCAAACGTCTGGCCAATTCTATATGATTGGGCGTCGACAACAACTTTCAATCATAAAAATTGTGTAATAATTTTTTATGGTTAATATATTTATCAAACTTTTATAGTAAAATTTTAATTTATATTAAATTCTTTCTGAAAATCAGTTTATTACTTTTAAAAATTTATAATTAAATTAAATATAATACCAAACAAATATGTAAAGCTGTTTCACCGAGAGATCCTCTTTCATTAATTTTCCAACAAATATCTCGATATTCACAGTTTATAACCGGAGATATATCTAATTAGTTAATTACAATTTTCATTGAAATACTCATTACTATTCAATAATTATAATTATAAAGTAAATAAAATACTTGTGTTTCTCAAGAAATTTGGAAAAAAGTGTTGTAGAAAACTAAATATTCCAGTCCTGTCTGGTGTCTTATAGTTTGTGTCATCGTATTCATCATCTATTTCTTCATCGTTAGAGTTTGAACACAATTTGTGTTGAAATTTTCCCTCTGTATTACGGAGCCGAATGAGCCGAGAAATGGCCACTTTCTTACCTTCGCCTCCATTATATAAAAACGGTTCCACTATTTGTTTAATTTCATTGTCTACCTTTTATATACATGTAATTGCCATATTTATTTTTTTAAATTTAAATCATTATTAATATATTTCAATATACATAATGTATAATATTATAAATTAATAAAGTTACTTATTATACATTAAACTATTTATAATTTACTTAATAATCTAATATAATTAATTATTTTCTGTCCCACTATTAATATTAAGATTTGGATAATAATTATGTATTACTGAAGCATTAAAAGTGTATACAGTTTTTACGTAATAAAAAACAGAGATAATTAGAAACAGAAGCATTGTTTATGTTTCTGTTCCTGATTTGGTAAAAAAAACTATACTTAATTCATTAGAAAAATGATATAATTGTTTATAATAATTAATTAACTTATAGTTGTTGTATCAAACTTACAAACTTGTTAGTACTATCATACTTTTATACAGAATAAAATACATTTAAAAATTTAAAATGAAATATATAAGAATTGTAAATATTCAGGAATTTATAAATACTTGACTGAAGATTTTAGTACGGATTGCATTCTTCATGATATCGATAAGAATTCCTCCTTTTTTCATATCAACCAAAGAGTAGACCTTTTCTTTAGAAACGGCCTGTTTTTTGACGCCCGCCGCCACATCGCTGTGAATATTTCCCATTTAATTATTATATGATTTATTTAAACACTTATTAAGCACTCATTGATTGAATAGTGTTTAATATAATATTAAATAAAATGATGAGAAAGTAGTGTATAATATAATAATTAAAGAATAAAAGGATTTATTTATTTGATTATTCACTTGAATAACACCGACTCATAAGCACTCAATTGCCGGAGAAAGCAATTCAAACTAACTATAGATTATAAAATAAATATATGTTTATTAAAAGCAATACTTACTGAGAAATAACAATTTGGTCGCTAAGAGTCATTTTGGTAACTCAAATCCAGTTACATACAGTTTAGTTTATATTTGAAACGGAAATACAAACTAATCATATAATTAATTTAATGCCATTTCAATTTATATTATTTCAAACAAATACTTTCAAAAACCCAAATGAAATGAATTGAACACCAAATTCATACCAAACCATTCACTACTTGACTAACCGTCAAGCTTTGCATTAATTGTATAATAAAAGCTTTACTTTAATAAAGTTATTTTACGACTAGAGACGTGACGTTATCGGTTTCACAGCAAGTGGTCAATGCATTTGCTGTATAAATGAAAAAAAGTTGCTTTTACTTTTTATTAAATTATAATATATTATAATATTTTTGTTATAATATAACTGTCTGTGTTACGTTTGTTATTATAAAACTAATCATGTATAAATAATGATTTATATCGATTCATAAATAATTATTATACAATTAACCAGTCAAAATTATTTAATGTTAAAGTTTATAATTAATTTGAATTAATTTGAGTAAAACATTAGCAAATTAATTAAATTATAATATTCAAACTTTATCTAGTTAAATTTATTAAAAATTTCTATATAAAATTGTAAAACTATTTAAGTGCCTTTATGAAACAAATACTAAATTAGTAACATTTATTAGAAAATAATTTAAGTCCCAGAAAAGTCGAGTCTATGTTTATAATAAATATAGAAACGATGAAAAAATTATCGATTTTTGGTTTACATTTCACATAATTGGATGTTTATGTACAACAAGTATATAATAAAATTGGTTTTCATTAACTAATATTTGCACTAATCATATAACAATATTATAGGCCGTCTGTCAAGTATTTTATTGTTTAATCTTACCTGGAGTAAAGTATATTCACACAATAAACATATGCTTTTTAATATTTAATGAATTTTAGTTTTTATTTTTTGTCTAATATTTTATTTTGTCAAACCTTTAGATTACATATTATTTGAACGAAACAACAAGTTATTATGGATAATGTTTAAATAAACAAATAATAATGAATATTTTATTTAAACATTATTTAACATTATTTTTTAGTTTCAATTTTAAGATTGTTTTAATGCTTTGATTAATTAAATTAATACATAAACATAAAAACAATACATATACAATATAGTATATAATTTAATAATACCGTATATTGCAATCAAACACCCACTTTTGAATTGACAAACAAATATTTTATTCAAATTAAAACTTTTTAATTAAAAAAGCAATAAAAACTTTATATAAAAAGGCACTATGATATTTTAATGACATACACAAATCAAATGAATAGTAAATGTGATTAAATATAAAGTTATATTATGTATTGTTAACTAAATATGTATTTAATATTATAATAAATTCAAAAAAAAAATATTAATCTCTTAGTTACTCTAATTGTACAAAAATTTTAAAAATAACTAAACTTATTTATTTAATTCAAACAATTAATTAAATAAATAATATGTCAATCGACAAGTGGGCTAAACATTAATTAATTAAAATATAGATACTATAGAAATAGCTCTAAAAAATATATATAAAAATTTAACAAATAAACAATGTATTCAAATGAATCCCTAATTATTAAACAAATATCAAACACATGTCAGTATATATGAAACGAAATATTAGTTTTTTATACATATAAAAGAAAGAAATTTATATAATTAAAAATATTTATCAAACGGACGCAACAGTCACTTCAAATTGACATCAATTGAAAATCACTACTATTATAGTTAACAGGGTAACTGAGATTTACTGTAAATGTATTTGTTTGGGATAAATGTCCACATTTGGGATTATTTATCACTTTTGTCTAATATATATGAATTGTATTGACTATTCATTTATAATTGTCGAGACTTTTCCGATGGAACCACTACAAGAATCTTCTGGAGCATCAATGTCAACGAATCTATTCATACAAATTATAGTTATAATTATTAATAATTTATTATAACAGATAATAGTATGACAAATATACAAACCAATAGCATTTTGAATAGGTTTTGGTTTTCGTTTCCAACCAATGAATAGAAAATAGACGGGAACTCCTGTGGCTATTATAAGACACCCAAATCCAGTGCCGACCGGATCGGCAATCATTGGCACCACAGTTATGAATATAGAGGCTATGATGTAAATGATGGGCCAAATGAGATTGACTTTAATAGGTCGGGGCAGGTCTGGCTGTTTCCAGCGCAGGTATGGAAGACAAACAACCGCCAATCCAATGGCCAGCCAAGTGGCGAATCCCACGTAATTAATCAAAGCGTATATGTCTTTAGAGGCCAAATAAACAAGCGATAAAATGCACATAAAGATCACAGCAGGTGTTGGGGTCAGGTGTGAGATCTGAATCATCGCCAATATCTCTGGCATTTGCTTTTGCTCTGCGCCCGCATAGAACAGCCTAACCATCAATACATTCAATATAATCAATGATTTAATTATTACTATTTAACTAATTTAATACCTTGATGATGTGAATAGGATTCCATTAACCCCACCAAAAGTTGACATGGCTACAAACACCTTTAATAAATAATAACAATTAAAATAATTTCTAAATAATTAGATATTTGCACTATCTTACTGGTACAATCCATGCCATCCAGCCATATAATCTTTCGGCAAATGTCTATAAAATTTAATTTACAAATTAGTATATCTTTAATACATATAAATTATTTAATTTATACATAAATAAAAGTCTAAATTATGTATAAATTAAATGTAAAAAACGTGTGAAATACATACGACGGCCACAGCTTCGGCGCCTAATACTTCAGCGACGCTTAGTGTGGAGTGGAATGCAATGATAGTGAGAGTGTAGACCACTGTTACTAAAACACATGATATGATTATAGCTTTTGGAAGATTCTTGTGCGGTTCCTTCAACTCCTCGATTACAAAGTTCAGGTAATTCCTGTATTCAATATTCAATTTCACATTAATTCATATACTTTTACTCTATATAACACGTCATATTATTTAATAATAAACAATTATTGTTTAAATATTATGTTTAAAGTTTGTTAATTTTATGCAAATTTATATCATCTATGTAAGACTTAATTTTATACATACCATCCATTGTATGCAAATAATCCAGAATAAAATGAGAGCGCAATTGTAGTTATGTCCACATTTTTAACAGCCGGGTCCTGGACAAACGTAAAGTGTTCAGTGTGGCCTATAAAACAATAAATGGGTTACATTTATATTTTAAAATAACCAATATAACTATTATTAATAAATATGATATTAATTTTAATAATTTAATAATTTATATTTTTCAAAAATGACTCTTCAGTTGTTTGTTTTATATTGTCATTCAATTAGTAGTTATTTCCTAATGTAAAGAATATATATATATATAACAATTAACTAGGTACTATCATATAAGTGTGTGATATACGCTCGTATACTAAAAACAGTCTTGAGACTGAGACTCAAGTTTGGAGACTGAAGTTGGGTCTCAAAACGTATTCTAAAATCAATCTCATCTAGGTTTTTCTCGAGTTTGAGTTCAAACTCAGGTAAATTTCAAGTTTGATGTGTATAAACTTTATAACTCGAGTCTCAACTCGGTCTCAGCCTCCAAAAGTATAAACTCGACTCCAACTCAAACTCGACTGAGTCTGAGACTGAGAATTTTCTCTGAATACGACCGATAATGTATATTGGGTAAAAATTAAAGTAAATAGCGAAAAAATTTAATTTATATTTCATATGCTTGATATAATACATGTAATAAATGTATGTTGACTTAACATGGTTCACTTGAATCAATTTTTGTGACATTAATATTATGATTTAAATTTGTTTTCCAAATATAAAACCATAATAATATCATTTTAATCTACCCAGCTAATGATTTCAAAACCTTATTGTTTGATTATATATTAAAATAACTTATATTATAGAGTTTTATTTAAGTGTAATACCATATGTATGATCCATACAAACACACACACATGGTAAACTACTTGATCTATGTAAAATATTAGTTTAAAAAATAAAAATTATTATTTTAACTTAACATTTCAAAATAAAACAAGTAAAAATAACATTTGATAACAATAATCAAATAGAGTAAATATGTTTTTATAATTATAAAATTTGATAACACTAATCATGCTTACTATATTTTTAAATAAATTATAATTAATTAGCATTCAATTAGTAACAAAAAGCATTACCAATTATATATATTGGTTATGACAATTTATAAATACAAATAATAAATAATGATTGAATAAATATAATCAATATATTATAAGTAAAGTGGATGAAAGAGGAAATTGATTATAATATAAATTGACGTTTAAGTGCCTCACACGAGAAATAGTGGGCGAGAATAGGGTTTCGTAATATTAAATAGTGTCTCGTTTTGGTTATACAATTGATATATAGTTAATAAGCTTTGATATATAAATTATAACTTATAATATATAATATAGTAAGCAATATAATGAGTTGTAAATAAAAAGCAATTCATACCTTTAGAGAGCTGAACGATTCCAGTTATGATAATGACGACCAAAGCCAACAACTTTCCGTACGTAAAAAAGTCTTGAACTCTTGTCGACCACTTCACGGACCAACAGTTGACAAAAGTTAATAGACCTGACAATACAATTCACATCTCATCCATTAGTTTCATTCAAAGTTTTTTTTTGTTAAATTAATTTTATTTAAATTGATTTTTGTTTCTAATTTTATAAATTATAACTATTAAAAAAATTGTCGTTTTTAAATCTTTTATTAAAACAACATAACATAATATATTTTTATTTATAATAATGCTAACTTATAGTATGTTTCACTTTTAAGCTTAATAATGATTAAAATTTAAGACATTGGAGTGATTATACATAATAATGAAAATATAAATCATCATTAAAGTGTCATAACATGATAATTGTAAAAAAAAATTAGATTTTGTGTAAAAATAAGGGTAACTTTTTTTGTGTTGAAATCCTTGAGAATTAATGAGAGATACAAATCAGACATAAATTATTATTAAAAACTTTAATTTTTGAAATTTTTAACCAATTTTTACTACTTATAAATATTAATGAGTTGCAAAATTACCACAATACTTTTGCGTTTAAAGTGCCAAATTTTCAAAATTTATTTATTATTTATATATTGTACAAACTTTGTACCTCCCAATAAAGTTTTAGCTTTAACATTTAAGTTATTTTTCAAGCTAAATACTTTAGCTTTAAGTTTATAGAAAACTGTAAGAGTTTAAATAATAATTTTACCAAGTTCAAATGTAAAATTTACTTTTGTTTGCAACTATTACAAATACAATTAACTAGAATTTATTGATTACAATAAATTAAAACAAAATGAATGAATGAATGGATGAATTAACTTACAAATACAGATAACAGCGAGCATTCGTGTGGCATCTCCGGGAGGATCGCAGTCGGGATAAAAGGGACGCAAAGTATAGAAAGCGAATGCCAGAGCTATTATGGCTGTATTACATGGACGCACAATCATACCTGTGTTTTGATGGGTTATCATATTTATATACTTTTTTAATCAATCAATTTATATGATTATACAATACATTCAATCCATAGTCGGATGAAAGCAACGAAAGGTCCGAAGCACTCCATAATGTATGCATAATCTGCACCACTCCTAGGAATACTAACTCCTAATTCTGCATAACATAGCGAACCGATCAGTGAGAATAATCCGCTTAAAACCCAAACAACCAAAGATAAACCTACACTTCCAGT
The DNA here is from genome assembly GCA_034695265.1 of Dissorhina ornata. Taxonomy (NCBI): domain Eukaryota; kingdom Metazoa; phylum Arthropoda; class Arachnida; order Sarcoptiformes; family Oppiidae; genus Dissorhina; species Dissorhina ornata. The sequence continues at coordinate 7,586 of JAQIWK010000052.1, read as the reverse complement.
GCCACTAATCACACCTTTGGGTGATATGAATATACCTGAGCCTATCATACAACCAACGATTATATTAATTCCATTAATTAATGTCATCTTAGGCTTCAAACATATTACATCATCCTCTCCCTTCACATCACCACTTGATGTATTCAATCCATTATCTTCTTTATCCTCTTCTTTATCCGTTATATCTCTTAATTCTGACATTTTTTTCTTTTCGATTCTTCAACCAATTGTTAGACAAACAATTAGATAATCACTTATTTAAACACTTAATATATCACAAAATTAGCTGTAAAACCATTGTAACAACAAATTAATATAATTTATAAATATTTAATAAACAATAAAAGTGACGCCTGGATCACACTTTTAGGTTTGAAACTTTATTTAATAGACTAAGTTATGTAACAATGATTCAACAGTTTGTGAAAAATTGAGCAGAAATAGAAAAATATGCACTAAATATACACTTTGGTTAAATGTTATTCAAGTGATCAATAATTGTGTACTTTTGGATTGAATGTAAGTTTTGCCACTTTATTATCAATACTTAATATATTTATTATATAATACGTTCACATCATTTAATCGGAATTTAAATCCAATTTGTTTGAGACATATGTTTGGAGAAAATGCAGACACAGAATCAAACACAAAGACAAAGTATATTATCTATAATTTATTTTATAAATACCAGAGTCTATCGAGAAAAATGAGACTATTGGTGATGACACGCCAGAGACACCAGAGATCAAATTTTATTTATATAATATAAATTATATTTAATAATATTTTATATAAAAAATTATAACTTATAATTTATAAGCATAAAAAATGTTTTTTAAAGCAATTCAAATGGTAAACCTAACAGAATCTGTAATCAAACTTTTCATGATTACAGCGCTCAACATAGAAGTGAACAGTTATATTATGCAAGCATTTGAAAACAGCTTTTTAAAGGTATTAAACAAAACGCAAGTCTAGTGTACACTATTCGACACTAATATTATACAACCGACTCAGCACTGCCTCAAAGATCACTATTTCTCTGTTTGTCGTAAATTTAACTTTTGAGAGACCGGTTGTGAAAGTATTTCAAACATTTAAAAATAAACTTCTTTTCCTTCAATAATTTAACTCAACGTTAACTTTAATGTAAAATTAAAACTTATTTTCTTTAATTTATTCAACCATTTAATAAAATTGATTTTTTATGATCGCATCAAATATTGCATTTAAAGCACAACTTTAGTGATAACTTTTTCGAGATCTTAAATGTATGCCCAAATTTGACACTAATCTCTAATTGGTTTAAAATTGTATTTGTAGTCACAAACAAAAAATAGAAAATATTTATATAATATATATATATTTATATGGAATTGTAAAGAGAAAACTGAGAAAACAGTTTCCGTTGCATTACATCCAATCCCCTCTCATATTACTTCTTAAGAAACATTAAGACTTTTCTGCAAAACTCATTTCATACTGTATTTCAAACACATATTTCATTTGATAACCAATTATTAGATTATTAAAAATTAAATTTAATATAAATTTTGTCGTTTTTTAGTGTTATACCAAACCAAACTAAACTACTGCAACTAATAATGACAATTTATCTTGACACTTCACTATAAATAACTATCAATTACAGCTAATAATAATGCAATATAATTAATATAATACATGAATCAATAAAATAAGTAATATTAAGTAAATAAGTAACTATACGTAACCATAAGTAATTGTATATCAACTCTAATGTAAGTTATAAATAATTTATTGTTTATATATTAAATTAAATTAAATCAATTTAAAAAAATTATGAAAACTATAATAACTAACCTATTGTTATTATAAATGTAAATATATTAATAATATTTATAATTAAAAAACAAATATAAATGTTTTTGTTAGAAATAAGACAATTGCTTAATTATGCAATAGTGACCGGTTATGGTTTAAAGCATTAAGCATTAAGCAAAGGGATGGGTGTTGTTTAACAGTGAATGTTTGTGGGCCCACACCAGTTACAGTGAAGACAATATTTGGTGGCTTTGTTTGATATATTGACGAGCATTTTAAGTGAAGGTCTTTGAACTTTTCAATTGCCATATCCTTCATATAATATAAATGAGTTTTCGTTCGTTTCGTTAAAAAATATTTTTTAAATACTAAGAATTCAACACTAATTCCTGTAATTTTCTAAAATACTTATTTTAAGTTAGTTTTTAAAAAGGGTGTAAAATTTGTATTACATTTAAAAGTTATTCTTAAACTTAAAGTTAATAAGACACTAGAATTTAATTTTTTTTAAAGAATCAAACAATTTAAGTAAGTTAGCAAGATAATAAATTTTCTCAATAAACATTTAGATAATGTTTATGTTTTACATTTATATAAACATTTGAATTAATGTTTAAATGACATAAACATTTTATGATAATTAAAAGTATCGATTAAAAATAAAAAGATAACTAATTTGCTTAAAATGATAATTATATATAATTTATATAAAGCATAAAATGATTCAATACAGAGTTTGTATAGCAAATGAATAGCCGAATCAATTGAATAAATATTAATAAAAAACATTAATAAACATAATGTTTCTGTAGTAATGGATGTGGAGGTTCAGTGATCCCATATTTCTCACAATTCATTACAAATATGTATTCAAATATTACAAACACATTATATTTTGTCAGTATTTGAGCCATAAATTTAGACAATAATTTTAAGCATAAAATAAACACTTGAGAAAGTATTTTATTTTAAATTCAGTCATTTTAAAAGTTAAAAAATTATATGCATTATGAATAATAATTTATAATTGCATTGCCGTAAGACTACTTTGACGCAAACTTGCATGCTAAATGCTAAACATGCTATCAAATATGTTTCTTGAAAATAAAAGTTATCTAGTATCTAGTTAAATATTTTGGTAAAAATATACTAATTTTATATTGAGTCTGACCATTTTGGCTCTAGTTAATGCATTAATCAAAAAATATTTATAAAATGCACAAATTTCTAAGTCATCCTGGATTCAATAAAATAATGCTTAATACATATTACAATTTATTACAATTACATTTTAAAATAAATTTAATTAAATAATTTATTTAATCTTTTTAATTGAAAATAAATCATTATTAATATAAAAATAAAATTACACAACTTATACATCTCTCTCTCTCTCTCTCTCTCTCTCTCTCTCTCTCTCTCTCTCTCCTAATTTATATATAAAAATAAGTGATAAAATTAAAAATTAAGAATAAATTATTGTCCAAGGTCTTAATAAAAAGTTTAAATATGTTTGAAATGTAAAAAGTGAGGACAGGAAAGCCCAACCAAATATAATAATATTATAATAAATTTAAAATGCAAATTAAAATTAATGTATAAATAGCATTTTTTAAAACCAGACTGAATCCAATTGAGTAAATAGTAAGATGTGATAGGAATTTATTTGTTTTTGATAAGTTTATAATTCAATGTCAAAATAGACATTAAATATAAAGTATATTATATATTATATAATTTGTTTGGAAACAAATGGTAAACATGTGATTCAATTGTTTTACATTTCATAAAATTGTTTTGTTTTACTTTTAATTGTAATTATAAATTTATAACACATATGTAATATAGATTAGTTATTAAAAATTCAGTTCTTTGTACTTAACATTAACATTAAATTAATATTATTAATTTAAATAATAAATAAAATAAGTTTATACAGTTTTATTTATTATAAAAAATATATTCAAACAGGTTAAGTCTAAAAATCAGGTTTAGGTGTGTTTAAAAAAAATATAATAAATAATTTTTATTTCAGTTGATAGACATTAATAGGATGACTTTAAAATATATACAAATATAACTTATATATATTTAAATTTAAAATGTAAAGTTTAAAGATATATTTTTGAATTTTGAATTTTATATTTGCAATATTCTAGATTAAATTTAGTTATTAAAAAATAAAATATTTAATTAAAATAATAAATTATAAATTAAAACTTTTTTAAAAGTATAAAATATATCACCGATAGTTCAATAAGCTATCAAATATCAACTGATCAAATATAAGACATTAAATTTTGTTTAATTTATAACCAATTATATACTTGTTTCAACTAAATATATTTTTACTATTAAATTTCAAATTAAAAAATTAAATAATATAGTTTATATTTAATATAAAGTTTCTAAAAATGTTTGTAATATTAATATTACAAACTTTTATAATTAGTATCAAAAAGTTTTGGCACAACTTTAACACTTTAAACATTGTATATATAAATAAGTAATAGAAAGGCAGGTGTTATATGAGGTACACCAACAGGTGCCAATAATTGGTTTGTATTAAGTGAATATATTGATGTGAAAGTGATCAAAGTAAAGCAATACTTACAGATACAAATACAGGCCAAATATCTGACCGCATCGTCTGGTGGATCGCACGCCGGGAATATGGGTCTTAACGCATAGAACGAGAAAGTAAGCGCTACTATGGCCTGAGAGCACGGCCTCACTATCATACCTTTGAATATGTAATTACCAATTCATTATCATTTATTTCCTCATTTTGAATTGGACTTATTTTTACTTACATTCAATCCAAAGTCTGATAAAAGCCATAAATGGACCAAAAGACTCCATGATATAAGCGTAATCGGCACCAGACTTGGTGATCATGCAACCCAATTCGGCGTAACAGTACTGCAATTATATTATATTTGATACTTAATTAACATGACTTACAATGTATTTAATTATTCAATACTTACAGCGCCAATCATTGAGAATACACCACTCGTTATCCACACGACGAGAGACAGACCAACACTTCCCGTATTTTCGAGCACACCTTTAGGTGAAACGAAAATTCCGGAACCAATTATACTGCCAATGATGACAGTACAGCCATTGAGCAAGCTCATTTTGGGCTTCAAACATATTACATCCGGGTCTTCGGCTTTAGAAGCGGTTGGACTTTTTGGACATTCTTTGTCTTGCGTTTGCGGAACTTCACTGTATTCTGTCGTTTCTGCCATTTCTTACAATCTTTTTCAATTAACTTTTTGAAAGACAACCAATAATTTCACGATTAATACAACAATTAAATTAGAAAAAAGTCAAAATTACCAGAAAATGTCATTAAAATGTATTTTAATTCAAGAATTGAAGCGATTCTTGAGTTGAGATGATATCGAAAGCAAATGAGTGTCGATTCCAACAGATATGAGATCACATGTGGAATCCAATAGTGATAGGAATAGTAATGCAATAGTAATACAGGAATGGGTTATACAGTGAGTTTGTATTCAATGCAATGAGTGAACCGCAAGAATCAGATCTGGTTCTGGCTATAAGCTGAGCGGAGCATGACTTGTGTCTGTCGTTTCATTTTCAATGGGTTGTCAGCGAAGCTAATGTCGACATGTATTTCGCAATCAGAAGCGCATGTCTTGTGTCAGACAAACGCCAACTCGTTTTCAGACCTGTTGTAAACGCAATCATAGCTAAAATTGCATAACCTTTAATTCAATTGTCATAATACATTATATAAATATATAAACATGCTTTCAATATCTATTTTAATCATATTGGTACACAATTAACATAAGTAACACAATTAATAGTTTGCTATCAATTCTTCTCATTTAACGGAAGAAACAATATTTTTATTTTTTCCAATTACTTCTTATTTGACAAAATAAGTCAAAATTGTATGTTTGTTAATCTGACAAATTAACCTTGCACAACTTAATTATTTATTTAATTTAAAAAATAAAATAAAAATAAATAATCAAATAATGGTATCGTTTATTAAATTAATAATTTAATTGACAAAATATGCCAAAAGAATGTCATTTAACATCAAATTAAATGATAAGAAGATAATATACAAAATTTCTATATAAAACTAATATAAATAAAATTGCATGTTGCTTTTTATTATCTATATTTGTCATTTTTGATAATTACATATTAATAGTTTTAAATTTAAAAAACATATAAATAAATATAACATTTTAATCTTATTATAAATTTTTTTATTATAATTGCCATTATAGAAATATAGTCATGATCATTTATTTTGTTCATAATATCATTTACAATATTTTTAAATATAATATATTATGCTGTAACTAATTTGAATATAAAATAAATGTTAACAAGTTAATATACATTATTTTTAAAATATTTATTTTAAATTTAGTATTATATTCGATTTAATATATAATTTATATATTATAAAAATAAATATAACAATCTTGATAAATTAAAAATAACAGTATAATTTTGTTTAATAGTTTTAAAAAATTAATTTCAATTTAAAAAAAAATCTTACTTTTTAAAATATTTTTATTTAAAATATGTTTGTACATAATTTCCATGGCTAAATAAAAAAAATATTTGTTTTATAATATTGATATTAATTTCAAACTATAGAGTGATAAATGTGAATGTCAAGTTTAGGTAATTTGTTTTATATCAAAACAAGTTTACGGTCAATGATATAGATATATTTATTTTTCCGACTTTAGACTTTATAAATATTGCCGCAATAACAAAACAACGTGCACAATTTATAATTTAACATTTATGTTATAAATTTTTTTAATAAATTTTATAACAACTTATTTTACAATTTACAAGTAAGATAGAAAAATTACATGTATATTCAGCAATTTAATTTTTTAAAACTATTATTATGTTAAAGAATTAAAAATGCTAAAATATGTAAAATTAAACAAATATCAAGTTAGGCTAGAAAAGTGCTGCACTTTTGCGGTAGTTGACCGAAAGTAGCTATATTTAACTGAAATTTTCACCATGCACAAAGCTAACAATTAAGAAATATACAAAATAATTGTACTAGAACGAATATTTATAAAGTTATCAAAATTTGAAAATTACCAAAATATGTTATTCTTTAATTTCAAATGTAATACAAGCAATGTAGTGCAAGCACATTTTTATATATTATATACAGAACTTTTTTAAAGCCAATTTTGAAAATTTTCAATCTAATGATTATTAAAATTTGTTAACATTTGTAAGCTTTTAGAGATTTTTGCAGTTTTATTAATAATTATTGCTTATACTTGTCATGTTATTAATAAAAATGTTAAATAAAACAACTATTAAAAGCCTTTAAATTTAAATTAAATAGTTTATTTATTAGATCTTTGATATTATTATTTTATTAAAAATTAAATAATAAATAATTTATTAATTAAAAATTACAATTAAACTAGCATTATTAATTTGTAATGTAATGTAATATAATTAATTTCAACTATTCTTACAGTCAGAATGTAATTTAAAAAATATATTACCAATAATAATAAATAATAATAAATAATATTTTAATTATGTTTTTTAAAATAAATAATTATAATTTATAAACATAAACAAGATAAATTTTTTTAAATATTCTTAAAAGTTAATGATTATATAGTATAATTGAAATTGATTTAGCGTTTAAACATTTGGAGTGTAATTTTGGTGATAGTGACCACTATTGTGACCACAACTGGTCACTATCACCCTTAGACCACTCTATCTAT
>JAQIWK010000051.1:0-29143 GCA_034695265.1 Dissorhina ornata | reverse complement strand
TAAGTTGATTGAAAGTGATGTGAAAAAAGTAATTAACAGAAATAAAAACGTTTACAATAATTAATTATATAAAAGTAGACTATAAAAGTATGGGATCAAATTTAATTCATAAGTTAAAGAGACGTCACTGTTTTGTTGGCCTATGTGTTGACTTTATTGGTTTTGTAAGCACTGAATGAAAGTATGTTTTACTTGAATTAATCTTTGAATGAAACACAAAACCCACACATACTATGAGATAAGTTCGTTCTTCTCGTATATCTGTTCACTATTTTTAATCCCTAAATACGAGAAGGATTTATATCCCAAATGTTTGTCCAAAGAGTCAATATTATATAAAAAATAAAAGTCTTTTTTTCATTAATAAAAAATATTTACGCAAAAACTTATAATACTTATAATGTGTTTACACTGTAAGCAAATATCGTATTTAATATTTTATTTGTATTTATTTATTAATGATTAGATTTATAGTAAAATATTTACTCTACATTTCAATCTTACAATCAATAATTGTATAGAAATTTATATTAATTTCTAAGCAAAAAAAAAATTTAATATTTATCTAAAAATTTAATAAATTTATGTTTTCACTAAATATTAAAATATAAATTATTATTAATCTTGATTGACATTTTATTTGAGTTCACGACAGACTTTTTAATATAATTGTTTGTTATTATTAATAATAATAACTTATAAAATATTTGTTAAAATCACAAAAAAAGTTAATAATTTATGATTATTATTACAAATATAGAATAAAAGTCAATAAATGCAAGATAATACTTTTACAATATTATAAATATTTTATATTATTGATATATTTTTATGTTATTTTAAAACAATCTTATACTTTTGCTGCAAATATTTGACAAATATTTCATTTATTATTAATAAGTTTTATTATTTTATTTAAAAAAAAACCTTTAACTGTAATGCAATTATATCATAGTTTTCACAGAAATAATTTATAAATACATTTAATATAACTTTAATATAAATTATATAAGTATTACTATTTACCTAATATTAATTTGTAAACTAATACATTTCAAATTTACAAATTTATTTGTTTTAAATTAAAATTTTTAATTAATAAATTTGAGAATGTAGTTTAAATAAAGCCACAATTAAAAAATCAATGTTTCTTACATTTGTAAATTTATTAAATAGCGAGATATTTCAGATTTACCTGAGTATTTCATTTTCACTTTTAGGTCGGATGTGATAATCATAATGTTTTTGCTTATGAACTGATCTCCAGTCGCCATCAAATTTGTCATAAACTTGTCGTGGATTTTCAAATCCGTTGCAATCGTTTTGTGACATATAATGAGACAGACGTCGACTTACCGCCGATGAAGACTTGATTGAATTCTAAATCAATAGTAAATCAATAGTCAAATAGTAAAATGGAGAAGTGATTTGCCATCAATGAGTGTATACCGCGCTCTTGTTATCGTCTTCTGTCCTTAAATCACATCTCTTTGCGTATCTATTCTTAGTTTTGTTGGCATTTTGAGACATTTCATTGAATTGAATCCTATTATCAAATGAATATCTATCGGATTGTATTGGACCTCTCTGTAGGACTGAATTGTCTCTATATTGATATTTGACAGAGTCTTGAGTTTCAGGTGTATAAAAACCCTATAATTTACAAATAATTAACCATTCATTACAATCTAATTAGCTATTAATTTATAAGTTGTTTTTTAAAATTAAACACTTAAATCTAATAACAAAACTATGTATAAACTCAAACCCAACTCAAGCATTTGAAATGAATGTCAAACATTTCAAAACTGTTTGTAACCAACAATACCACCGACTACTACAACATACCAATGATTTGATTTAAATAAGAGAACCGACACCACAATAAACAGACAAATTAAACATTTTATTCAATGAAAAACGATAGTTTTGATTACAAATAAAATAAAAAGTTATATTAATAATATAAAAAAGCTTTGCATTAACTGCTGCTTAAGTGGCACTAAATGGTCGGACGAAGTGGACCGACAGTTAGGACCAAAAAACACATTAAAAGCTCAAATGAAAATTACAGTAAATTAATTAATTAATTAATAACATGTTATGTACAGATGCGATGTCTGAGCAAATAATTATTGATTGGCCACAAGTGGTAAAAGTGTTATCATCACCACATATACACTTGTCCGCGATGTATGGCATAGTTTACCTGTTGAGACGAATGCCGGGCACGTGGTATGACTATCTGAGGGGGCAAACTGTTGTACGGTCCGCCCACCGAACCCATGCTTCGGTCCAAACTCGGCTCACTTTCTCTCCTCCTTTGCGAGTCGGTTCCCATTGCATCGTTCTGTACAACAGTTAATACAACAAACCAAACATTAGTATTCAATCTTAACATCAATCTTAACTCTCATTCATTACCGGAAGCATTGCCGGCCCGTCATAGACGTGTGACCTCATGTGGTCACTGCTTTCGCTCGATGTCTCCAACATTGCCTTTCGGTCTAAAGTACCGCCGATTACTGTCGGACCAAATGATGATAGGTTTCTGAAACCCTTAGAAATTGTGCGTTTTCTCCATTTGCGACAACAGTAGACAATACAGCAAATGGAGATAATGCAGAGGATGGCTGCGATCGGAAGCACAATCGCCAACACTGTTTCAATCAATTCATTCATTAATGTCAATCCAATTATTTATAATCAAAGATAATTTCTATCATAACTCAACACTCCATCAAACATTTTTTTTACTAAAAAAACAATTTCCTTATGAATATTTAATTTTAAAAGATTAAATAATTATCTTAAAAACTATAGATATATAAGTTGAATAACATTTGAATTCTTGAAAAAAATAAAACCCATTTATATCTATAGCTAAAGACATGTTATTCTTCCTGTTTGTGACTTTTGTATTCATATGCTTTGAATTTAATTTTATATATTAGTCACACAATATATAATATATAATTGTTGACAATTTTTTTATTTAACATTTAAAGGATCGCCTGTTTTTTAAAGTTAAAATTGATTGATTGATATAATTATGTTTAAATGAATTGTCAATCAAATATTTAATTTACATTAAACGCCTTAACCTTAACGACAATAACATTCTGTAATCATTACAGTGTAATGTAATAAGTATTTAAAATAATTATTTTTCACAACTCAATGAATAACAAAAATTATAATTAATTATAAAATATACACAAAATAATTGCCTAAATGTTATGAATATTGAATAAACTGTAAGAATTGTATATTTTTAAGGTGTACTAAAATAATGTCAAATGATTTAATTATATTAAAAATTTTGATGAAGTAATAAGAAATGAGATATAGTAATGAAGGGATACATACGTAGGCCATTGATCTGACATCTTCTACCCAAATACATACGATTGCATTTACAGGTATTGCTGAGTCCGGAATCGTCACGAATGCAATCACCTCTTCCGTGACAGAACTCGCATCCCTTGATCTCTGAGGCGCACACCCGACCTGGTAGTGAAGGGTCCAGATCAGGGTAGCCGTTGAGACACTCGCATCGGTAAGTGCCTGGCTCATTGATACAACGGGCTGATGCGGCACAATCATTGTACTGCTCGGAACTGCATTCGTCAAAATCCATTACATCTTCCACATCCGAAGACACATACTCTGGATTCGGTAAGAGTTCTGAGTTGTGCTCCAATTTCTTGGTCAGCTTCTCTCGAAGAACATCTTCGTCCAAATTGTGTCGTTTAGTCAAATGAACGGTCAGATTGACGAGCACTCCATTGCCGCCGTCGGCCACCTTATCGATGCCGAACACATCGGCGCCAATATAGCTCTCATTGACGTCAGAGCCCATGTAGGCGCTGTCCACTTGTCTTTTGGCCATTTTTGCTAAGTTCTGGTATTCATCCGAACTGTTGTTCGAGAATTCCGAAAACCAGGTCACCTCTGATTCTCCCACTTTCATCACTCGGACAACAACCACATAGTTCTGTAGTTCTGTTAGCGATAATCGTTTAATTGAATTAATAATTGAATTTTAATAAGTTATAATATTATTGAATCAATAGATACCCTGACAGATGAGGTCATCGTTGCGTCTAATGAATCCTTGTCGACAATCGCACCGATACTTTCCGTCAGTTTCTTTGCAAATTTCTTTGTTGGCGGCATTACATCCAGGTTTGCATTGATCGATATCCAAAATACTTGGTCGGGTCGTTGGTTTAGGTGTGGGCGCCGCAGTGGGTCTCTTATTATAAACGTAAGGCGTTTCGCTAACACCACTCAAAACAGGCGGCTGTGCCGGTGGCGGAGGTTTATACGGCTGTCGTGGTCGGGGACCCGTTGTTTTGAACTGTTTGGGTGACTCAGGAGCTCTAGTGGGAGCTCTAAAGGGTCCGGTTCCTGGTTTTCTGGCAGGCTTTCTAGTGGGGGCGGTAGTGGCCTGAATGCCTTTAGACACTTGTGTGGGCACAATAGCATCTGTGCTCGACTCTCCTGCCGTTCCCAATATAGTTCGGGTGCCTATTATTGTGGACACAAAAGTTCGCGGAGGGATTGTTGTAGTCAACACTGATGTGATGGTGAGTGGAGAATCTCGGGTGTAATAAACCTAAAATATATATTCAAATCATTAATTTATTTGTTATTTTAATACTAAATAATATTTTTCCAAACCTTAGTTGTGGTGAGAGTTAGAGTTCGTGTAGTGCTCTCAACGCTCGTTACATATTTAGTCGATTCTTGAGGAGTATTTGAGTCAATAAATGATGGCATTTGAGATAAATTATGTGTTGAATCGGTAAAGAATATAGTGGTCGCTCCCGACGATACTCGACTGATGGCTGTCTTCTGTGGGCTTATAGTTCTGATTACTTTTGATGTCAATACTGGTGTCGGTCTTCGATTATCAATAGATATTTGCAATACTTTCTTATTGGTCTCTAATGAACCCTCAATCGGGATGTCATCCAAACCTATTTGGGATACAACAGCAGTGGCTTGAGTTGTGGATCCATCCAAACCAACAACATTTGAAGGATTAATTTGAACTCTTCGTGTATTGCCATTATGTCTGGTATTTTGGACAACACTCGGTCTATTGATGGCACCGAGAGGTATATAAACCGGGTCTTGAGTGTTACTAATGGATGCGCCTTCACGTGGTGGTAGTTCTTTGGATGGACTGATTCTATCGATATCTTGAGTGCCATTCTTGCCTTTGGGTGCTTTGGCCAGAATGTGAACGATATCTTTAATGGCTTCGCCTATATTTCCGGCCAGATTTGCGCCGTCCAACAGATCGCTTAATTCAATGACAGCTCCAGGCTTTATGGCAGTCATCTGCGATCCCGGGTCTGTAGTCATGTGTGGCGTTATATAGACAGGAGTGGCACTGCTTCTCACTGAAGATATTCTCGATGCCAACAGATCGTTGAGTAGAGACATATCGGCGTTATTGAGAAGCGAACTAACGAGTCCTCCGGCCGGACCTTTAGCTACATTGTTAGCTTCGGTTGACATTTCGTTTCCGTCATTCGTAGCCGACGGCAGAATAAAGTTAGTGAAGAAAACAATAGTCTCTCCGTTGAGAACTGTAGTCGAAGCGCCCACTTCTGCCACAACCGATGATATCTGCTCTTCTGATAATCCTTCAGAACTTCTTAAATCTTCAAACACTTTAGATATCATACTCGAGTCAAACACTTCATAACTGGTGCTATCGATACGAAGTGATGGTTGACTTGATTTCACTTTCTCTCCATCGCTCGTCTCTTCTGGAGCCGAGAATACAGGCGTGGCTTCGATCATAAAATCAGTTTTGCTTCTGAGTTGTAAGTCTTCTGATGATCTGATACTGGAATCTAAAGCCACTGAATGGGGAACAAACAGAGTGACCACCGAAGACGATGTCTGTTCGCGACTGATTACAGTAGAAGTACTTCCACTGAATAAAGTTGTGAAGAATGTATGAGTTGTAAAGTGAGTGCTAATACTGGGAACCAAAGCTGAATATAAATCTTTGGATTGTTTGGAAGCGCTCTGCGATGGTTGAGTGAACTGAATGTTTGGCAATACATCGGTTGTTGATTCCGATACGGTTTGTCCGACTATTTCAGTTACAACTGTTGGACTAACTTCTTCAATGGACGACAGAATTGTTTGACTGCCACTAAACAGAGTTATATAGTGTGTTAGAGTAGTGTAAGTACTTCGAGTGCGCATAACTGGCGCTTCCAAAGCTGGTGTCGCCCTAATTGATGAACTACTTGTGGAAGTGGTGTCTACTTTGGGAACAGTATACACGACTTCACTGCTAACAGTTTCTTCAAGAGTAGAAGTGACGGGTTTGTTGTTCTGGAAGAATGTCACTAAATTGGTATAAGTAGTGAAATAGGTTCGGGTGATTAGCTCTGCCTGTTCTGTAGTGGTGGGCACTATAGTTCTGGTGACAGTCAATGGTTCCTTAAACGTGAAGTAATCGGTCTTTATTTCTTCGAGAGGAGTGATGGTTGAAGTGCTGCCATTGAAAAGTGTAGCGAAATAAGTGTATGTCGAGTACACCGTCTGAGTCCTGAGCCGTTCGGATGTTTCTAAGACAACTGTGGGTGTAATGGAGTGCGAACTACTGTCTACTGTATGGGTGTACGGAATGGTTACTATATTAGATACTGTTTGTTCAGAGCTCGATATGATGGACGTGTCTTCCGTATAGAAAGTTGTGAAATAAGTAAAAGTAGTGAACAATGTTCTCGTGTCGAACAGTGTGACCAAAGATTTAACTTCTGATTGTTTAGTATCTGTTTTAATGCCATCTTTCATATGTACGGCACCCGTCACTAGAGTTGGTTGAAGAGTGACGCCTGAAGGAAGAGTGCGATTTGATAGAGCGTTGTCACCAACAATAAGAGTCACTCCATTGGAAACAGTAGTGAATTTGTTGGCGCGCGCGGCGTCTGACGGATCCACTGTATCGTAAGTCTTGGATATGACTCGAGTATTGGTCTCTTCAACAGTTGTATAGATGGTATGATCGCCGACAGTGAATGGATAGGTATGTGTTGTCGTCTCGAATACAGTCATATCCGACGGCAGCGGTGTTGTGGCCGGAGAAACGCTTGATGTCAGAGTAATCGTTTGATAACTGGTTTCTGTACCAAAAATGACCGGCAAAGTGGTCACATCCATGACCAGAGTCTCGCCATTCTCGTTGACAGCAGTGGTTGGCTCTATAAGTCCAGCCGACGGTGATGTTGTCATATCAACTATCGGTGACTTCATTACTCGACTACTGATCTTAACTCTGGCCGTCGATTGAACTGAAGGCAAAGGACCCGTTCGGGTGACCACAACAAAGCGGGGTTTTGTTGACACAGAAACGCGTTGTGGTTTACGAGTAGACACTCGACTAATGCCACCAAAAGGTCGTCTCAAAGTTACGATTCTCTTTTTAGATACCGTCACGTCATCTGTCATACTCTCCACTACTGGTGTAGATAAGACAGGTGTGGCTAACGGTTCTACCACTTCACTTGATCTCGTCATGTCGTCCACTATAGATGAAGTCAATTGAGTTGACTTTTCGGGCATTGGCTTAACTCTGACCCGAACTCCGGGCCTATTATAAGCATCTAATTTAGATCTAAACGGATCTCTAATAACGACTGCAGAACTCATTAATTTCAATGGTTTTCGCGTAAGACTTGACTCGAGTCTGACGCTTGTTTCCAATGGAATAGTTGGCGTCGATATACCAGACATTTGATCAGAAGTGATACCATTTGAAAACGAGGCACTTATATGAGTGCTACCTAACGGGTGTGGAGTATTTACTACCGACTCACTGGCCACTACAACCGGTAATTTTGTAGCCATTGGCTCAACTAATGCGTTGTTAATGCCATCAAATTTAATATATGTATTGAGCGCTAAATTAACTTCAGTAGTCAGTCCTCCCAATTCTCGTGATCCCAAGTGAACGGTTTCAGCGCCAGAGCCCACACTCAACAGACCGTTTGAATTGATAGTTGAGTCTAATCTGAGCGATGAGATAGCATTGGGCGCCACATCGCTAGTGGTCTCTTCGGAACGGGTACTGTATTTAGTACTCTGTTTGTCATATAATGTGTAATAATAAGTATAACTTGTAATCTGTTTCTTTGGTTTGGCGTCCAATTCTGATAATTTATAATTAGTTTCAATGGGTTTTGTATTCAACACCTGTTTGTGAACAGCCGTTGGTTTAATTGGTTGATCACTAGATTTAGTGAATGAGGTGTCAATAGATTTAGTTGAATAAATAACTTTATATAAGTCTTCGTTAAATACTTTAACTCTAGAAACCATATTAACTATAGTAGTGGTGACACCCTTGGTCTTAGTGCCTAAATCTACTACTTTTGTCGGTTTAATGACTCCTTCGCTGTTTTGAATCAAATCGACAATTGTTTTATCCAACGCTTCGGTAGAAACGGTAGATGTGATGGACTCTCTGGTCAAGTGAGCCGTGTGTTGACCCCTCACTACAGTTGTTAAGTAAGTAAATGTTGTGAAATAAGTTAAGGGAAGAGTTGGTGTATGGATTTCATTGGTTTTGTCTCCATTTTCGTTAAGTCTTGTACCAAAGTTTGAGAACTCGTCGCCATCGACCGCGTTATTCCTATGCGGTTCGTCATCGCGCGGTGGAACCGGTCCTCTGGCCTGTAGTTCTTCGGCTAATGATTGGGGATTTTTGGGCAAAACAATACGTTTAGGAGTGGACTGATTGGGTCGTCTTATTCGGACTACTCTTCGAGGCGTATCTGTTGTGGTCTCTCTTAAAGACATAGGAGTTGTGAGTCTAACTCTCGATGATGTTATCAAATGATGCGAAGAAACGATGCCTTCGTTTTCGAGAACAGGCTTTCGTGTGACAGGACTTCTTCGGGGAATGTCTATCATATCACTGACCGGAAGAAAAGGTAAGTCAACTGAAGAAACCAATACAGATGTTGGTAATGGTGTAGAAATGGGTCGTCTGGACGATACTTTTACTTTAGGTTTAATTCTTCGAGCATTAGGAACAGGTTGTGGCTGTGTTTGGATGGGTCGGACTCGTCTGAAAGCTGGTCTTTGGTCTTCAACTTGCGGTCCAAACGTTGGCGACAGCATTACAGAAGTGGCGTAAACATCAGTTACTGTCGGCTCTATTATTGGTGGTCTGAGAGGCGAAAGCGATTGAATTTGATTGTTAAATACAGGAACTCTTCTGAAGCCTCCCTGCGATGTGAGCCTTACTGGCGATGAATTGAAGGGAACATTATTTTCTGACTGTCTGTCCAAACCTACGAGGCGTTGGAATCTGAGGTCTTGTGGCTCATTGGGTGACGAGAATGACGTCGGCGGCGGTGTTGACGGTATTTGCGGCGACGAAGGCAATGGCTTATTGATGCGGATTCTCTGGAATGATGGCTGTCTTGAGGTCGGAGTTCGTGTCAGAACTGGTTGTGGAAAAGGTTGCGGAACCGACTGCGGCTGTGATTGAAATCTCGGACTATCAAAGCCTAAGAAGTCAGGAATTGGTTCGTTTTGGTCGACCTGAAGGCTAATAGTTTGAGGTCTAAAATTGACTGTTGAGTAGTCAATCTGTCTGAATGGATAGCCATACGGGTTGTTATCGTTGGGTTGGAATTGTTGTAGTTTTCTCTTCTTAAAGGAAGTCTCGTATTTATTGGAACTAGTTTTGTGATTATCTTTATTCTTATGGAAGTCCTTGGGTTTGTTGTGTTTGGTGACCACAGAAGCGCTGGCCTCATAGATCTCGGTTTCGGGACCTTTAGAAATGGTTGAAACAAATAAGGGATCAAAAGTTGAAATGATTGAATCAACTGTTTTGAATGAGACGGAAATGTAATCAAAAGTGTCAGAAGTCTTGATTGAGTTAATGTTAGGGCCGAGCGTTTGCTGCATAGGAGCGGCATTGGGACTGCGGGTTGCCTTTACATCCCTTTCAACTTTTGTGTGAAACACTGGCTGAATAGGAACTGTGACCGCAGTAACAAAATGGGTTATATCCCCGCCATCACCGGTCAAAGTTAGAGTTAGCAAAGTTGTAATGGGTTGTGGATATTGGTTTGGAACAGCTTGGGTCACCCCAACCGGAATAGAGATGGTTTGGTATGAAGTTACCGTCGACTCAGTTAGTGAAGTAAGTGTAAGAGTACTTAGTATAGTCTCATCGCGTACTGAGAGGGACACCACAGTAGTTGTGGTGAGGGTTTGGGTTGTTATGAAAGAGTTGGTGGAAATGAAAAGCGAATAAGAAAGCCCTGCCGGCGCCGGCAGTGCAAGGCTCGCGGGCGGCGCTACTGTCTTAACCCAAGTGGTCAGTAGTGTCAGAGTCTTAATGTCTGTTAGAGTCTGTGTTCGAGTACTGTATCCTATTTTTATTGATATTAACTTTGACTCTATTAATACTGATGTCGTTATTAACACTTGAGTCACTTTTGTCGGCTCTAATAAGTTACTGCTTTCAGTGAATATACTTCTAGTGATTCCGTCACTCGGATTCACAGTTATCTCGTATTGATCTGTTTGGATGACACTTGAGTTGAGTGTCGTTGTAGTCAGTGTGGCGTATGATGTTCTGTACCCGTGATATATAGGTATTGTCTTAATAGTGGTCACAATAGAAGTGACAGTAACGGGTACTTTAGGTATGGTTGGAGTTGTGGTGACCACTTCACTGGTTGGTGTATAATACTCTGAAGTGTATATGGAAGGAGTTGGTTGATTCAAATATAATAATGTGGTCTTTGGTGTTCGGCCTCTTTGTTGATTCCTTCTCCTGTTATCATTATAAGTGACCGTTTCATCCGATTGGTCTCTAATAGGTTTAGTTGTCTGTACGTTGTAACGCGGACGACCGCTATATTTCTTATTCAGTCTAACGTTTCCTCTATTTGGTAAAACAGGATGACTTCGCGGCGCCGGTGTTGTCGTCGTTTGTGGTAATCTTCTCCTTGTATTACCGTTTCTGTTATTATTATTAGCATTTGATTGTCTTCTAGTGTTTTGATTGACATTTTGATCAAATTTATTGTAATCTTCAGTCGTTTCGTGTCTACTATTACCTCTATTTAAAGTTTTATATTCGGGAACCGTTTGTCTAAATTCATTATAATTGTGTGTTTGTGTGGCAACAATTGCCTCAGTTCTGGCCACTGGTCGTCTCATTCGAGTCACACTAGGCTTAGCTCTTTCTTGAGTCTGTATTTGAGGGAAATCTACTTCTGGAGGATAGTATACAAGTGGGTCTACGTGTGGTTGTTCTTGAGGGGTGTTTGCACCCACTCTTTGTCCGAAAGATGCCGGCGTTCGTCGAGCGTTATATGTGTTGGGCTGTCTGGACAATACTGGTCGTGGTTGTTGTACCTGTCGTTGAGGTAATGGTTGCGCTGCATACCTAACGGCCCCTCTGTATGGCATATAATTAAGTGTTTGCGGTTTTGGTGGTTCAATGGTAGGCTGTGTGGGCTCTATGTCTTCGTATTCATATTCAAGCAATGGTTGCGAGTCTTTCTCACGAATAGGTCGACTGCGAGGTGTGTGCTCTTCGGGATGTTCTGCCGACTCATCATAATATTCATCCGATTCGAAGCTATTGTCCGGAATATTGTTTAGCGGAAAATCAGCGGACGAAATGTCGGGACTTAATGTTGTAGTTATGGTTACGGTTGAGACCGGAGCCGAAGTTGATATTAGTTTTGATGAAAATAAAAATCTGGCCGGAGTTGGGAAGTGAATGAACGGTCGGACGGATTTGGTTTTGTCGGGTATTAAAGTTTCGGTCGATTGTGTGTCTATAGATGTGTCAGTGCTTGTGATGACATTTGAAGTGCATCGCGAGTAATGGGCTGTAAATCCGTTGATTTCTGTCGTATAAAACTCTGTTGTGTGTAATGTTATGCTATTGTCTGCCGTTTCAGTTGAATAGACAGCAGATGCGAGACCCGGCAGTGGAGTCCATGGCTCGATGACTGTAGAGCTGACGTGACCGATATGGGCCATCAGACCACCGATACTTGTCGTACGGATTTCAGTCGTATATATAGTGGTCTTATTGTTATTAATATCTGTACTCAATGTTCGTGTTATACCGCTTTGAACGACGGTTTCAACATTTGTTGAACTAATCATTTGGTCGACACTTTCATGGCTTAGCGAGACAGCAGTGCTTTGGAAGTGGTTTTGGTTATCGTTATGATTAACAGAGACCGTAACCGATGGCTCCGAAACAGTGTTAGTTTGAATGGAAGGAAGTATTAAATTAGTATTGTTTACAGCTTTGGATGAAGTGGTCAGAGATGAGGGGTTAGACAAGACTTGAGTTCTCGATTTCGCCAAATGGGCGTAAATGCCATTTATATACGTACCATATATTTGGTTTATTATTAATGTAGTCTTACTCTCATTTACTACCGTCTCTTCGGTCGACGACAATAATCCTGTTTTCATTACTACTGATGATATTGTAGGTGTTTCTGAAGATGCCGTCCATTTTACAGAACTTTCTGATGTTTCAATGGCAGGCAATATACTATTTTCTAAATTATTTGATTTACTGTTATTATTATCGTTTAAATCAATTATTGACAACCAATTAAGAGATGACTGACTCATCACTGAATCCATTGGCGAAGATGTCTCTACGGAGTCAACGACCGAACTCTTGTGTTGATAGACAGGAGAATCTGATTTAATTTGAACGCTTGTCATAGGGTTTGAGTCCAAAACAGTTCGGGTAACAGCAAACTGAGCGTAAATGCCATTTATTAAAGTGCCATAAATTTCTGTAATTATTGTCTGCAATCCTTTCACTTCTGTCTTCTCTGATATAATTCCCGTCTTTTCATTTGTTTCGTTGTCTGAACTGAACTGTGATTCAGATTTAGTGTCTTTATTGTTAGTCAATTCATTCAAATCGTTTTTCATGTATAAATCCGAAGATCGGCTTAATTTATCATTAATCATAAGATCTGTTTCTATATTTTGTTTGTCATTCATTGATATATCAGTTGATTTATTTGTATTGATATCCTTGTAATAGCTATCACCTAATGTTACACTCCTTTTATGTCTAATTGCATCGACAGGTATAGTACGAGTCGGCAATACTCTGTCTGTAATAACAGTACTATATAGCTGTTCCCGACTCTTAACAATTGGTTTTCCGTCCAATAATTCAGTTGTAAAGTAAGTATAAGTTGTATAAAAAGTAACGGGAGTTGGAGTTACTTTTGGAAATCGTCGGCCGACATCACCCGTTGTACTAAAGTCTTCAGTATTGTGATAGTGACCGACGCTCTCCTTTGGCGGCACTATTCTGATGTGCGGTTCTACTCCTTCATCGCCTCTACTCTCGCGATTGAATTGTCCCGAAATGCGAGACGAAATAAATGGCGGTTCATCGTGTTCGGGCCTTTTCCTTACTATAACTACTGGTCGTCTTTGTCCGGGACTTACAATGGGTTGACCACCACTTCCCGCAGTACGAGTTCGCGTCACTACAATAGGTCTTCTAGTTCTGGACGGACTGATAGTCGACGACTCGTGTATTGGATGTCTATATATATGATTGGTTTGGTCTACGAGTGACTCGTGATCGTGTGGTTCAGATGTTGCCGTCAACTCTTGCCGATTAAATTTGGTCACTAAATTACTAAATGTCTCATAACTTGTATCTATAACTGGATGTCCGTTTGGATATCTGGTTGTTATATAAGTATAAGTTTTGTAAACCGTTTCTAAGGTATTATATCTATCGGGAAGTGCTTGTGTGGGGACAAGCCTGTCATCGATAGTTGAGTGGAAATCAAATGATTGGTGTCTTTCGGTAAGGGATGGGTCCATACGGAGGCGTCCGTAGTCATAGATACCGAGAGGTACGGGCAGTGTATCACTGGGTCCGGGAGTATATATGTCAGACAAAACAGTTGTACTACTGATTACAGTGGAGTCCTCTCCAGGTATTAGAAGAGTGGTGTAGTAAGTAGTGGTTGTGAGTCGCGTAACGGGTGTTATAACTATTGGCCTATTTTCAGCGCCGGCAGCAATCAATTGATCAAAATCTTTATGTAATATCATTGAACTCGAGTCATCAGCCACTCTAGTGTTGGAAATCTTTTCTGTATTGAGTGTAGCAGTGATTTGAGGCACTGGAGTCTTAAGACCCAAATTAATAGTTCCTGTTTTAACATTAGACACAACCTGTGTTCGCGATTGAATGCTAGAGCTTTGATCCCTAAAGAATGTGGTATAGTATGTGAATGTCGTGTAGTGTGTTATCGGAACCGCTACACCGGATAACAGGTCTTTGATATCTAAACTGTTTATTAAAGACTCATCCAAACCAGTCGTCATACTAGGCTTTAGCTCAGACTCAGCTATAACCGGCACCTCATTCAATGGTAATTCATTTGCATCTATAGTATTGCTTACCAATACTTTTCTACTTTTAATACTAGGCTTTCCATCTTTGAAATGAGTGGTAAAGTATGTTAATGTAGTCATATCTGACTCAATAGTAGTATCACTGATAGTAGGCTTAACGCTGTTATCGGCATTTGAGGTTATAATGACTGATTTGTAGACACCCTTTGAGTCCTTCGCTAAACTACTTAACAGTTCATTATTAGCCGAAAGAGAAACTGAAGGCTCTATCGATTGAGTGGTTGTTGTAATCGTTGAATCACTCGATACTAAGTAGGGATTGTCGTCAGTATTTTGCATAATATTAGTCACAATCTCTTCTCTACTCCTAACAAATTCAGTGTCTCCTCTCTTATAAGTAGTAAAATAAGTATAAGTTGTGTAATAAGTAGTGAGAGGTCGGGTGGGAAGCACTAGAGAGGTGTCAGAAACTGCTTCTAACTTTATATTAGAAGAAGTCTCGATACGGCTATTAACGAGGGTTTGTCCCTCTTTTACAACAGTTGTATAGTAAGTAAATCGAGTGAAATATGTTTTGAGCCGTAACTCAGCGCTGGTCTCCAGTGTAGGTGTTTTGACATAACTGTCAACATCTGAATCAATTAAAGTCGACTCTACTTTAATGCTTTGGTTAGGTTCTGGTGTGAGATTTGAGTGATCGGCAAATTGGGGCGATTGCAGGTCTGACGGTAAGATAAAACCACTGGTTATGGTCACCCGCGTCGGCATAATTGATATGCTATCCGATGGACTCCAATCAATTAGCATTGAGTCTACAATAGCTTCTGAATTAGTTTCAAACTGTACTGAAACTGGCTCTACATTGCCATCATCTGCCGGAGTACTCAAGTCTTCATACGATGAAGAGGTGGTCTGTAAAGTATGTTTACCGTAAATACTTGAAGTACTTTGTAATATATGAGCGTAAGTGCCTCTAATATAAGTGCCAATCACTGATGTGGTCCACTCAGTGGTCAAGCCGTCCAACTGATCGGTTCCCGTCATTGTACTTAACAAACCGGTCGGAAGTAAAGATTGAGGTTTAGTTGATGTGATTGAGGGCTCAATGGATGATACGCTACTTTGACTGACAACTGAATGCATCAATGATTGTATTGATTGAATTGATTGTTGAGTGCTTTTTGAGACAATATCTGTTTGTTTGTCATTCAGTTTGCTGTTATATACGGCACTAATTGTTTCTAATTGTTGTTGTTTTGTGTCTGTTTGTTGTCTATTATTAAATAAGTTAGAGATTAACACAGATTTAGGTAATGATATACTCTTTGTAGGTCTTATATCATCAGTAAGTGATGTTTTTGATGATAAGGTTACAAAAATTGGTTCTTTTGTTTTATAATTGAATTTAGTGTTAAAATTTGGTCTAATATTGTTTGAGTAAAGTTTTGGATTGTTTTGTTTCATTAGTTTAGTGGTTGGCATAAAAACAACTTCAGTATTATTAATAGTTGTGGTGAAGTCTATAAAACCAAAAATAGTTGTTGTTTGCATCACTTTATTGGTATCTTCATTCAATACATTGTCAGACTTGTTGTTATTTTGATCCAATTTGGAGTACGTATGGGTATAGACGGGCGCCACTGCCATAGCCTTTCTCAACAGAGATACCGATTCTGTATTTAGGACTGCAGTCGCTTTAGAAGCAATGTTTGCCTCATTTTTGTTCTTACTATTAATGCTATCCTTAAGACTAATTATAGATGGTTTTGTCAACACATCTGCTTTATTAGCGTTAATAAATTGATCCGTCAGTACAGCTATTCCCTCACCTATTCTCCTACCAGTCACTGACTCTTCGTTTGACTTTTGGTTAATATATTTATTGTCTAAAGTATTGTTCTTTTCAGACAATTTATATTTGGCATCAAATGGTTTGGCAATAGATTTGGCATTACTTTTGACAAATGGTTTTGTTTCAAATGGTTTATTACTTAAAATTATATTTTGAGGTTTTTGTCTGTTAAGTGTTGTAACAAATAAAGAAGTGTTTCTAAGATTGCTTTTAGACATAACTTTTTGCGCTCCAAAAACATCGATAGTGTCGATCCCCTCCACAAACAATCCTCTATTGATCTGACCGTTTGTCTCAATGGTTGCGTACAATAATTTATTATTTGTTACATTTGTATTGGCATCAGACTTGAAAACAGGTGTGGGAATCACTACCGCCGGTTCCCCTCCATCGAGTCGTATGGTCATTGATTTGTTGCTATGTTTAGCATTTGATTCATATATAGACATTGTATCGTTTCTGTGTGGCCTATCATTAATACCTGAACTAACACTTACTGTTGAATCAATTTTGTGATTTGCAAATACAAATACATACGAAGACTTATCCATTACATGAGTTCCGGTCATTATCTCATAGGTATTGTCATTTGTTACAAACATTTCTTTAGTACCAGTTATAGTGATATGATTATTAGGCTTTATATTCAGTTTTTCTGTTTGTTTTGAATCAATATTTTTATGATTATTTAAATTGATTGTAGAGTTAGCGCTGATAGTGGAGTCCATTTCAGGTACAAAAGTACCGGTGATCTCAATGAGAGGCGCGTGTGTATCGAGTTTGTGATGGTTTGTATAGTAGTTAATGTGCTTAACAGTGGGCAGAGCGGGGAGAGGGGGCAGCCCTGACAGACCCGGTTGAGTGGAGAGCTGTTCGAATGGGACGAAAGTTCCGGTTAACTCGACAAACGATCGCAACACCGATGACTGCTTTGGCATCGATTGCGTCAAGAAGTGATGGGACTCGCGGTACAGACCGTTCAGATCAATGTTAGTGTGTTTTTGTTTGTCTGGCAATTGCTGTGCGACTAGTATTGTGTTAGGCGTTGATTGGGACACACGGTCTGAACTGAAAGCGCCCGCAATGTTTGTTTGGCTTAATTTAGGCGAAAGCACTGAACTTATTGACTCTTTATGTAAAGGATGCGCTTTCGTGGAACTGGTTGGCATACCATCTCCTAATCCAAGTCATTCAAGTCATCAATTATTAAGATTATTGTCATAAAAGGCAACTAACTTTAGTTACCATTAGCTAAATGGTTAATATTGTTATTTCAAAACTCAAACACAGATTCAGTAAACGCCAAAACCGACACCTTTTAGTTTTGTTAGTCATATAGTGATTTGGTTTTACATATAAAGCAATTGATGTCAATTTTGAGTCTTACATTGTATTAACATTTCAATTGAGATTTGTTTTTGTGTTAATTATTGATTCACTGATTGATTGATTGCTTGAGTAAAGGCAACGACAGATTTGCAGCAATAATCATATGTTACAGTAGGTTAGATGTAAATTGGTTTACAAGTTAGTACTTTAGGGCAAAAACATTGTTTGGATTGTATTTTCGCAAGAATTGCATGAAAAGCAGTGCAAAAGTACGAGAAGTGTGTGAAAGAAGTGCGCGATTTAGTGAAAAGCAATCAAATATATGTTTACCTTTATCTGACACCTTCTTCTTATGCTTCTTGTGATGACAGTCCAGTTGCTGTCCTTCATCTGAGCCATCTTTGCAGTCAACGATGCCATTGGCGACGAGGTGTCTATCAATGCATTTAGGGAAACCGCACCGGCATTTGAATTGGTCGGACCGGCATAACTCGTCGCTGGCATCCGAGCAGTCAATTATGCCGTCTTGTACTTTGTGTCCGGCAATGCATTTATTGTCTAATTTGCACTCAAATTCATTATGATTGCACTCTATTCATGGGATTAATCAAAATAATACATAAATTAACAATTAGTTTGAAAATTGCTTTTTTATTATACAATTTAATATAGCGTTTTATGCTTATATGAAAACTAAGCGCATGAAAAAGGGATTTATAAATAAGTCATTAAAATGATTATATAATAGAAAAATAATTCATTTCAATAAATGCATTATTCAATAACTATTCTTAAGTTAATTATGGTTTCTATTATCGATATAAATATTTACATTTTTGTCTAATAGTTAGTTAATTACAATGTATTTAGTGAGCAGAAAGTCGGTCAGTTGTGTTCACAGCACCGAAGTTATGATGAACTCTATTCCCCAAATCTCATCAACAAATTCATGGTTTGTTCCACATTTCATGGGATACCCAATAATACACACAAAACTATACTATATTTACTATATTATATACCATATTATATAATATGTTTATTTAGTATTACATATTGTATGGGAATTTTTCACCAAAACTATCCACTTATATATATATTTTATTTTATTTCTCAAAATATTTTTCCTGTATATTTCAAAGCCTATTAAGAGTTGTTTGTTATTTTTACTCAACGCTTTTTTTAAATCTCTCCAACTAACTTTTTTAATAATAAGTTATTATTGTCCTTTCATTGCAACTTTTATATATATAAACTTTTATTGTAATAAAATTGTAATAAAAATTATTTCTTATTTTTGTTATTATATTAAATCCAAGCTTTGAATAACTTTATATAACTTATATATAAATCATTTGGTCATTACTTATGTACTCAATAAATATAAAACAAATTTTTTTAATATTTAAAATCCTTGAGAGACTTCCAAACAAATATAATATAATAAAGTTGTATGAGTTTTAATGTGTGTTTGTGTCTGTGTGTGTGTCCGCCCAACCCCACTGGCCAAAAGTGAGACCTAACAGCACATCACTTATTATTGTAATTATTATATTATGATTACTACACAAAAAAATTACTCAAAATTTAAAGTCAATTGAGTTTTGTGTTGAAGCGGAAGGAGAGAGAGAGAGAGAGAGAGAGAGAGAGAGAGAGAGAGAGAGAGAGAGAGAGAGAGAAGCGAAGAGCAAACAAACAGAAAAAAAGAGAGCATATCTTATAGCTATTTGAAGCGTTTGCCCTTCAAATGAGATCTTATTTAGGAGTCTATAAAAACACACTCTACTATACAAACACTTGTTTCAGTTTAAAAAAACTGGTCCAAAAAAATGTTGAGTAAAATAATAATAAAATAAAAAATAACAATAAGAAGAAAAAAAACCTATGGATCGGATCATTTCATCGGTTTGCCAGAGCGCGAGCCTTGACCCACATCTCAAGCCTTATATGTCTTATAATTTTAAATATAATTATCTTTTTAATTTCAATAAGAATTTAAGCCATAAATAAAATAAAATCAAAATAATAAAAAATTATTTGGAAATTATATTATAAGTCATAATATAAATAAATAATAATAAGATAAAACATATTTTGGGAACTTGATCAAAAAATAAAAGCCATCATCGACTTCTGGCAAACCGTTTGGCAATAGATTTAAATATTCTGACCATAAATAATGAATCAAATGACAACTTCTTCACATAATTTTTTTTGATAATCATTTTGTTATTTATTTTTTTTATTGACACAAATATTTCCAATTTGTTGATTAATGATTAAATCAAAAAATTAAATATCAAATTAAAGTTTAATAACTTTAAAAAAAATATAATAATTATTATATTTGTTTCAGTCTCTCAGAAGATAATTGTTTAATTAAAGATTTTCCAACTAATTTATTATTATATATTAGTTATAGTTTTATATTTAATAACAATGTTGTTTTGGGAAAAGATAATAGATCTTGGTATAATTTGATTAAATAATTATATTAAGCGTGGAAAGCATAGATAGAAAGAGACGGGTATTAATTGTTTTCGTGAGTTATAATTAGGATATTACAAAGTTTTATATTAAACTAAAATTGGAGTAAAAATATCTATTTGTAGCCAAAGAAAAATGTAAATTAGATAAAATATCAAAATAATCTGTTTTAATGACAATAATGTAAGCTTTATATAAGATTAGCCCAACTTTTTATTATTATTATTATTACAAAAATGTTTAATAATATGTGAATGAATGACAAGTCAGTGAAAGCCAACACAACCTTCGCTACAAAAATTTATTTTAGGTTTATTTGTTACACCCTTTCAGTAGTTTTACATTTCAAAAAAATACTTCATTTAAAAACACGTTTCCATTGAATATAACGATCAAATAATTTGCTTTTTATTTTATTTTCACATTTTTATCATTATTATATTATATTATTATATGTTTGCCAAAGCATTTTTTTTTTGCAAAACAAAAAAATATATTTTGTTTTCAAAATTAATTTTTGTATACAATTTATTTGTATTGTATTTCAGAAATAATTTTTTGAAATATTCGTGTCTTAAGTATTGAAAACAAAATAAAAAAGATTAATAATTATCTCAAAGAGAGAGAGAGAGAGAGAGAGAGAGAGAGAGAGAGAACTTGGAGTTCAATGAGAAAATAACCCAAATTATTAAACATTAATACTTTATATTTCAATATAAAGGGTGAAAATGTTTTCACGAAACTATTGATCAACAGATTAGTCTCATTAAGAAAGTACTGATATATTAAATATATTTGTTTCACAATTTTGTTTATGTTTTTTATATTAATATTTATTTTGTTTAAATCATTAATTATTTGTTATTTTATTATAATTTAGTTAGTTTTTCATTAAACCATAAAATTCAAGTCTGAATTCAATTCAATTAACAAATACGTGACTATATTTGAAATGTTTCATTAATAGCTAATTTGATTATTACATTTGAAAACAATTTAAATTTTGTTTTTACTGATAACCAATCACTTATATTAACTAATTAATTATATGTATAAATGACATTGCTTATTTAATAAACTAGTGTTGAAGGTTTTGATATTCATTAAATTTAGCTGTAATGTTAAAACAATTAATTTAGCATTAAATTTTAAAATTTAAATTATTTAAAAAAAATTATAATTTTAATAATTAAATTAAAAGTAAAACAAAAAATACATTGAATTTTATACAAAAATGTTAAGTTATACTGAATTTAATCCAAAATATTTTATTTTATAATAATATATATATATAAAAACTATAATAATATAACATTATAATTAAAATTCAATACTAAAAACACGCAACAAATATATTACTTTCAAAATAATTGATATTTAATTAATTGAATTTTGATTCAATAATTTTCTTGTTTGTATTAAATATTATAATAAATTTATTAATAAATATATATTTATTATATGATATATTTATGAAAATTCAATAATTAAATAATCATAAAAAATAAATTTCAATATTAATTTAATATTTAATAATAATATTATTTAATAATTTATTAAAATAAAAAACAATTTGAAAAGAAATATATTATCAATAAATATAAATTATTGTATTTTAAAAACGATAATATCTATTGAATTAATAAATAAATCTCATGACATGAATTAAATATTTTTAAATTAACAAAAATTGAATTTAAAAAACTAATTCAAATAAATGAAATTATAACAAAATATAATGGTTTTCAACACAATTTATATTAAATAAGTGAAATGTTTTGCAAATTGTTTTAAATGTTAAATAATAATACACAGAGTTATGTAATATATAACAATTAAATAGTGATTCAATAAAGTGTTTATGTAATTAAATTTTTCAGTCCAAACCTTTACCAAAAGACATTGTCTATTGTTTTGATTTCAATAACCTTTCAAATGGTTTAAACAATAATATAATAAATTATATTAGTTTTTTGTTTGTAACGGCA
This sequence comes from Dissorhina ornata, assembly GCA_034695265.1. Lineage (NCBI taxonomy): Eukaryota > Metazoa > Arthropoda > Arachnida > Sarcoptiformes > Oppiidae > Dissorhina > Dissorhina ornata. The sequence continues at coordinate 7,048 of JAQIWK010000051.1, read as the reverse complement.
CTTTTCAAATGAATTAACCTGCACTTTTTTATTTATTAAAGCCAATTTATTTGAATTCACATCTAACTAAATGGCATTTTAATAGTTAATAGTTTGATTGCCTTTAAACCTTTTTTGCTTGGTTTTATTGATCACTAGAGTATCTATGAAATAACCATTAGTTTTAAATTGATATAAAACTTTTTCCCACATTTTTGATACCCGTTTGTATATATAAATTATGCAAATTATCGTATAATATATGAGAATAAGTTAAATGAAAAAGATATACATTAGTTTAATAGGCAATGAAAAAGCATTATATTTGTCTATTAGTTAGAAATTGATTGAAATAAAAAGTGGACACCAATTGGGGTCTATATTAAGGTTTGTGTGACTTTTTTATATATATATTATTATTTGCAAAACAAAACTTCAGTCAATGACAGGTTTATTTAAAGTCAATCATATAATAATAATATTATTATATTATAATATCATTCAATTTGATTACATTGTTTTGGGTGGAGTTGTATTCAAATGAAGTGTAATATATATTTAGGCTTATCATAACTTATTTTTTTCTTTATTATAATAAATATTATATTTATATTTTGCAAATATAGTTATTTACAAATAAATATATAAATAAAAAACATATTTATAGATATGCTTACGCGATATTTATTTATTTTTGGCCATAAATAAAAAATCATAAATAAATAAATAATTTGTCCCAAATTTGATATTTTTTTATTTAGTAATATAAACTGAATTTAGCATTTATATATATATTTGCAATAACAACAACAACAAAAAAGTATCAGTATAATTTATATAACTATCAGTACAAGTTTTATATATTTTTTCTCAAAAAAGTTGAGATCGTTTTTTGGTAATGCATTGATAAACATAATTAGCTTTGATTCACTTGAAAGACAATTATAATAATATTGATATTCTTGTCATTATTATTGTCAAAGTCTTTAAACCAATATTTTAAGTTCAAAACTCGTCTTTTTTTTAAGTAAAATAATACACACAATAAAAAATAGTAAATTATACTTATTTTTTGTTTTTAAATTTTTTTTGAGTACAAAATATAAAAGTCATTTCACAATTTCAAACATTTTTATATACATATAAGTGAAATAATACAACAAAAGGCGTTCAACTAAAAAAGGAGAGAGAAATCATAATTTAAAATAATTATAATATGAAAAAAAGATTTGAAATAGAAATTTATATATATATTAATATATTTACTAAATAATTTGTTTATAAGTACACATATAAAGTATATTTTATATGTATATATTTACACATAATCTATACAATTATATAGTTTTCGTAGATATGGTTTGGGTGTTAAAAGTGTTGCTTCATTGGAGAAATGAAATAATCATAATAATAAAAAACTTTTTAACATATTAAATTTACTTTAATTTATATATACATATATATAATTTTTATATATAAGACATGTTTTGCTTTTATAATATATAAGAGATAAAGGTTTATATTATAAGAATAATTAAAATCGAGGACAAAATTGTTATATTGTTTGGCATTATATAAGAAAAAGTACTCCTTTTGAAAAGTTTAGCCCAAAATTGATTTGCAACGGAATTACACGTTTAAAAAAGTCTTATGCATTTAATTTGCTAACTATTGTTTTGGTATTTTATTATTATTATTATTATTATTTTATATTTTATATTTTAAAAGCATTTCAATTGAACCCACTTTTAAATTATAATAATGAGTTTAGAGTTAAAAAATATTTTACATAACTTATTAGTTGTCATACTTTTTTATTTGCAATCCCGTATGTAATACAGTAATACATAGTAATAATAATAATATAAAACCGGCTCACGAGTCATACATTTGTTACATAAACTACAGCATAGCGTTAGGTATTTGCCTATAATAAAGACAGACACTTTATATAAGGTATCCTAAATACCATTTAATGAGTTTTGTTAGTTAATACAAAATACGATTTTTGAATAAAAAACATGTATTTTATTATTGAATATTACTTTTAGAGAGAGAGAGAGAGAGAGAGAGAGAGAAGAAAAAACTAAATAAATATTTCTTCACATAAATAGAAAAATAAGAAGAATTAGTGAATGAGAGGCTCATTGAGAGGCAAATTATTTGGATGCAGAGAAGACTCGCACAGATTTGATGTGATTAAATTACACACAACTTATATAACAAGTACAGTTATATACAGTTATATACAGTTATATACAGGTATGTATGTAAGTATTGTAAGAAGTTATAGGAAGTTAAGTTTTAAAGCAGTATAATTGTAGTTAACTGTTGTATATGTTAAGGCAAGTGTACATCAATAACAAACTAGTTTGGCAAACGATGCGTCTCTCAAAATCCTCATTCAAAATAGTTGTTTAACGAGAAAAACAATATGATTTGATCTGCGATTAGTATATTATTTTTTGTTTGAGTTCTCATTAATTTGCTGCTTATGTTGTTGTAGTATATTATTTCCTATTTATATAAGTTTTTTAAAAAACAATTTTTCAAGAAATATATATTATTATATTTATGTAAATATTTTATTTTAAAATAAATATATTTAAAAAAAATTCACGTCTACAACTAGTTGCTGCAAAAAAATATGGCATTTAAAATAAGATCCAGGAGTTAATAATTTATATGGCATTTAAAAATTTGATATTCAATTAAAAAATTACATCTAAAAAAAGTAGATTAAGTATAAAGTTAATCCACTAAAACTGTTAAATATTTCAATTACAACAACCAAATTACTTTTTAAAGCATTTAAAAAATGCTTATAATTTTTAATATACATAATGTATATATTTATTATAGTAGATAATGCCAATGAATTATTTAGTTTCAAAAACCATTTGTTTGATTATGTTTTTGAACTAATTTTTTTCTTCTATTTTAAATGCAACTTAAGAAATTAGGAGAAGATAGTTTTTTGAAAAAAATATAATTAGTTTTATTATCATTATTAACATTAACTAACAACATGTAGTATTTGATATATCGGGTGCAGTTTTAAAGGCACCTGTTATGAGATGGTTTGGTAACTACTATACAAAAATTGTATATTAAAACTATATACAGAGATCATTTGCTTTAATTTTCAAAAAAGCTTAGTTAAACTAAAACTAAAACTTAACCCAATCTATAATTTTAATTATTTCAATTTAATAATTCAATAAAAATGCATTGAATTTAATAAATTACTGAATATAAAAATAAATATATATCATTTTTTTTAAAAAGTAACCTTTAAATATACAATGAGTTTGTTTTTGGGCACCAAATTATGTTACAATATAAATATATAGATATTTTATTATAATATTTATATAATACAAACTGTTTTATATTTACTACACTCCTTGCCCGGAAGCAACATCATAAATGTTTAGCTTAAAGCTCAGGCATAAATTTATATATATAAGGATTTTGATCCTTTTTATTTATCTTGAAATTGACAACCCAATTGTATCAGTACTCAAATAACAGTAATAAAACATTTACTTCAATGTATTTTGTTTCATGTAAATGTTTTAATTATTAGTATTTTTAAAATTAAATAATACTTTTAAAAAAATAATTTTATTTCTTAAGTCATAAATAGATATATGTATAAAAAAAGCTGTTATTAGTCTAACAAATAATTAATATTTCCTGACTTGACAACTATTTTGAATTTTAATTCATATAATTTAATACAATTAATTAATGCCTCCGATTATTATATTATAAAAAATTATTTCAAAATACTTTATGAGATTTGAAAAATTATAATGTCTTTTAATAAATTATTATTAATAATAGTATTTTATATATTTGCCAATTCAGCCCACAGGCGTCAAACATCACCATTTATTTGGCTAAACGCTTGTTAAATATATCCAAATTTAAAGGCAAACCAAATCTTAAATGATATTAAAAACTTATATAAATGTTTCATAAGAATTAAGTGAAATGAATAATATATGAAAATTTTATTTTAATTAATTCAAATTCATGTTTAGTTGACATAACAAAGTTAGGTTGAGTGGGTTTAAACTTAGACCCACTTGTTATGTAATGTAATGTAATTTCAAATGTAATGCCGAAGTTGTCTAATACCGGAGTTTGTCTTAAATGTTAGACCACTCGACGACATTCTCAGCACAAATTATTTCCGCTTAAGACATAATTACATTAAATGTCTTTTTATTTTATTAATAGACATTTCAAATAAATGCTTTAATAATACTTCACGCATTCACTTTTGTTTTATATTATTAAATAATATTAAATATAAGTTATTATATTATATTATTTTTTGCTAGAAAGAAAAATTTAGTTATATTTTTTTTTGTCATTTTGTTTGTTATTAATAATAACGTTATTATTATTATTATAACAAACATTATAAATAAAATTAAAACATTTATATAAAATAACATATATCTTACAGAAACTATATATAATCTATTTATGTGTTAATAATTTAAGGCGATTTAAGGCCATTAATCCTACAAAATAAACTTTTTTGTTTTGTTTTATTTATTAATAAATTAAAACTTTTAATATATATAAAATACGGTAGTTAAAATAGCGTATTAAATTTGTATTTTATTTTTACTTTTATTTATTTAGATAATGACTTTTAATAATTAATATATAGAATCATTCAATAAACTATTATAAAAATAAATACACTTTGTCATAAATAGTGCTAATTGTCAAACTAAATTGCTTATATAATGATGATTTCTAATATAATAAACTATTTTGAATCGTTTGATTACAATCATTTAAAGTTATATAACTTTCTATATAATACAATAAATAACTGTATTGTACCAAGGTGCTAACATTTAAATGTGAAAAGTTCACTGTAACCTAAGATTCACTGTAAAGAAAGGTGTCATCTCTGTGTGTTATGGCAGACAATAAGTTTGTTTTACATACAGAATGATAACATACTTTCAATAAAAAAGTCGAGTCCTTTAACACCGATTGTCATTACAATAAATACATATTTAAAAAAAAGTAATTTTAAAGATTTCAATCATTTCATTGTATGAGAAATCACTATTAATTGGGAACAAATGTTTTTTTATTTTATTTATTATAATAAATAATAAATAATACAATGTTCACTATTCAATAGCAGTAGGTTTAGAGAGTTATAATCATTATACTACATATATAAGCATATTGTTTGGGACTCATCTCAATACAGTTATGTATTGTCAACAAAACTCTTGACCTAAACATTGTAATTATTTTAAAGTTAGAAAAATGTATTTTGAAAAATATTATATGATGTGCTTTATGAGTACAAATTATATTTAAATATAAATATATTGTTTGTCGATATATACCACACACATACACACATAAATAGCTTACAACTTTATTTTAAGCCCAAAAAAGTTGTAATATACATGTAATATATAACTTATAACAATGCATTTTTTAAGGCCAATAATCTATTAAAAAATAATAAGTTATTTGAAATAACATTCCTGTGTTTGAGACAAACATTTCACACATACATTGAGTTTATTATATAAGTTGGTGAAGAGACCTTTACAATGAATTTTTCAAAACAAATAATTATAACTTTAACTAAATGTTTATCATTATTAGCCTAAAGGCTAGCAAACAATATGATAATGTAATGTAATATAGAGAACCAAATAAATCTTTTATGCTTTTGTTGTATAACTTGTATTGTCTTTTTCTGGTACTGAAGACAAGTGGCGGACATTACAATAAAAATAAACTCATACCAATAATCATCTTTCATTGCTAAGCGCATAACTTATTGCTTGTATTGTTTGCATCAAATGCTTACATATAATTGATTTTGATGTTAAATTCATGCTTCAAACAAATTTTAAATAATAAAATAAATAGTTATAAATTAAAAAAAATTTATGCATTTTTAAATTATCCGGTTCAAATATATTTGAATTTCTAGTTGAAAAGTCTTTAGAGTAAAAATTGATAAGAAATATATATTTCTATTTTATATTTCTAATTAAAAATTTATTTTTAAAATAATACTTTAACAATTTAAAACCAAATATAAGTTTATAGTTAAATATAAAATTGTTATTAGTTTTATATATTATATTTCTATCTCAAATTTATTTTCGGGTGCCGCCAAACAATTATAACTGTAATTCATTTAATTTATTTTAAAAAAGATTTTAAAAGTTTTATTAAATTGAAAAAAGTATAATATGTTAAGCATTAAGCAATTCAACACTAGATATGAATTAAATAATCTGTAAATTTGTTCACTCAATCAAATAATTTTGTTTTTTGAATACAATGTTATTTGAAAACAAGATACTATTGTTTTAAGAAATATAGTATAATATTATTTGTTTAATAAAATCAAAAGACCAACTATACAATCCCAAACAGCCAGCAAACAAAACAAGAAAATTAAATCATTTAGTTTTCACCGTTAGTCTCAATATAGCGTAAAATTTGATTTAAATATTAGTTAACATATTTTTAATTGAAATACACGGTGTGAATGCAAAATATTGGCAACAATTTCATAATCTAATGGACGCATTCCGAGTGGTGTAGCGAGCATTGGATGACCGACCCGGTGATGGCCCACTTTGATGACCGACCTCTTTAGCTTTGAATTGTTAGTTAAGATATATAAAACGCCTCAAGACATACACGCTTATGTGAATGACGACTCTGTATATTATATTTAACTATAATATAGTGATGCCAATTGCCAGCAGTTAAACATCTATCAAATGCCACACATTTCCAAATTGCCACAAATGTTAAGCAACAAAATCAGGCATTTCTGGCAATGCTTAGCACCCTTTTTTGGCTATATTTTAAAATTTATTTAAAGCATTTTTAATACATTTATATATCTAATTAAAAGTTTTGATAAAATAAATATTTAAAAAATAAACTTTTTGAAAAATTAATTTTATTTTATGTATAAAAATGTATTGGAAACTAAATTAATAGTATATTTTCTTTGAATATTGATAGTCAGATTTTCATAGACAAT